>CM059195.1:24433215-24741525 GCA_030323885.1 Branchipolynoe longqiensis | reverse complement strand
AAGTGTTAGAGCCATAGCCAGAGTCAGTTTTACTTATTTTATTCATGTTTTTATTTATATCCCATGGCTAATGCCATATGTAGAAATCTTGAAAGAATGGTTACAAACCGAATGCCTCCAACTATATGCAGATGACACAGTCATATATGCAAACGGCACCACAGAAGAGGAGGTAATAACTAAACTAAACAAGCTCCTACTAAAACTGGATGAGTGGTGTGAGTCCAACAAAATAACCATCAACACAAGCAAGTCAAAAACAGTCCTCTTCTCGCATAAACAAATGCCAGAAAGAAAACTACACTGTAAGCTAGGAAGCCAAACACTAGAAAATGTAGACCATTACAAATACCTAGGCCTTGAGTTGGACAGCCAACTAAACTACAACCTATGTATAAACAAAATTGTCCAAAAGGTAAACCACAAACTGTGGCTATTTGCAAAGCTAAGAGACTACATGACACAAGAAATGTCAATAAAAATCTTCAAGGGCATGGTGCTACCCTATTTTGACTATGGAGATGTAAACTACATGGGTGCAAAGAAAGAACTCCTAAAAAAACTGCAAACACTACAGAACAGAGCCCTGAAAATCTGCCTCAGAGTAGACAAGCTGCACCCCACCTATGACATACACAAAAGAACCAAAGTAAAATTGCTAGAAAATAGGAGAATAATTCATCTGAAAACATTAGCATACAGCTATAGTCAAGACAATAAACTCCTAACAAAACCACAAAGGGCAACTAGAGCAAATAATGCGCCACTACTAAAGCAGACCAGAAGCCAAATAAAAGCTCACGAGAGAAGCACGCTAGAAATGGCTGCCAAGGTGTGGAATGCCCAAACAGTAAAGGAACGACAAATTCCTGACCTAAAAACATACAAAAGATATCTGTGCAAAATAAGGCTAGGAACCCCCAACTAAGCTGCACCGCAAAGGGGCAGGTGATATGTCACGGCCCACCAGCGAGACGCCCAATGGAAGGTAACCATACCAAAAGCACCCAGATAACACACCTCACAGCTACGTACAAGCCTATGATATGTAAATAGGAGTAGGCTAGTCTAGAAATAAGAGTAGAAAAAATAAAGCACATATATGCCAAGAAAATTCAAAAAATTTAACATAGACTACTATAGTACTAACCAGACCAACCAACTATCTATCTGCTACTGAAATACAGGCAATCAAATACCTTATCAGCAGCTACTGTGTGATAAGACAACACCAACACTACAGCTGGCCAGCATTGAAAACAAGCCTGAATACCCAGGCTTATATGCTATGGACAGTATAAATACAGCCTCAATAAAAAAAAATTAAAAAAAAATGATTAGGGTTAATCAGATATTGGTTATATATTTCTTTGAAACAAGTTTTTGTTGACTCATTTGACATTTTAATATTTAAGGCCCTGTCACATTACGGCGTATGGCGGGAGCGTATTGAAAACCTACGTAAGTCCTGCACGTGCCGGCCTATCATGACCGTTGGTGACCTCTCGGGTGGATTTGAGCGTATGTGGCACCTATGAGGAGCATATGGGAGCGTACTGTGACATTTTTTGACGGTTTTGATTGGCATGTGGAGCGTATGAGGAGCGTATCATTATTTTAGGAGCGTATGAGGAGCGTATATGCGACCTATGTTATCTCTCCGCGGTCCACCGCCTGGTGGCTCCTGGGTATATATAGCCTGCAGCAACAGTCTCCCCTCACTCTGCCACCATGCCTGCTAAGAGGAACACCACTGCTGCATCTCCAGAAGTGGTTCAAGTCGCTCAGGGACACAAACACGCGGCTCCACCAGAAAAAAAGCGGGGACGGAGCCGCTGACCTGACTGAGCGGGACCAGTGGATCCTGCGCAAGTTCGGGTTCCTGCGGTCCGTCGTCCGTCACCGACCGGAGCCCTGCACGAGTGTAAGTACATAATCTTTTATCGTTCTGACAAGTGCGGCCGTTAGTATTCTCGTAAAACCGCTCGTATTCTAAGTTTGTTATGTTATGCTTTTGTTGTATTTATGTAAATATTCTAGTTATTTGTTAAATGTTATTTATTTCTTTAATGTTGAGTTGTGTAGTTGTTCTTAAATCGAGATATTGACAATAGATGTATCGAGATATAATCGTTATAAATCCATGTTTGCATTTAACGTTAATTATTTTTGCTTTATATATTTTTGATTTACTGTTGACTTGTCATGTCTTTTGTCGAAATATAGATTTGCGTTCATGTTACTTATGTTATTTTATGATTTTGTCTTGCAGTTGGCCGCTCCTGTCGTGGCTCCGAAGCTCGATCTCAGCGTGGGCGAGAATGTGCCGACCGATATGGAAGTGGCGATGGACGAGGAGCTTCCACCTACTCCCCCCGCTACATCCCGAGAGCGGGGAGAGGGGAGAGGGAAGCGATCTGCCCCAGTCGACGAGAACCTCCTCACTGCCATCCACAAGAGGTTCAATGAGTCTGGGGACATCCTCAAGGTGATCCAGCCGCCTCCTCCACCGAAGGTGACGAAGCGAGTGGCATTCGCCAACTATGTGCGGGATATGATCCTCACGATGCCGGAGGAGCGGTTTGTGTCCATTTGCGGTGCACTCAACCATCTGGAGGAGGAGGAGGAAGGAACATTCGTGGCCCCGGTGGTTTGTGTGGCTGCTGCTGCTCCTGCACCTGCTCCTGTGTCTGCAAGTGAGGCATACCAGCCTCAACCCCACCAGTGGACTCACCAGCCACCACCGGCATCACCATGGGCTTCACAGACACACGAGTATGTGCAGCGCTATATGGGGCAGCCGCATATTCATCATCAGCCACAGACACAGCCGCCTCTGCCAAGTCTTCCGCCTCAGCCTCTACCTCCAACCTCCGTGGGTCACGAGGTGGCCACAGCTCTGCTGGTGGTACGGCCGTCACCGCCGCACACTGCTGGACAACTACGGACATTAGGGATGGCGGGGCACATGAGGGGCTCCCTCGGAGTCGGTGCGCGCGGGTGCTCCGCCCACTATGGGTGCGGCATGGCCGGGGACTTCCGCTGCCGCAGACGTTGGGACTCCGACACGCGTCGACCCCACCCAAGTGAACTTGTCTGAGTCGGCCAGCCCAGACTGACTATTGAACTTTTCGGGGCTGTCGGGGATCTCTGGCATGTTGGGGGCAAATTTGGACCTATTCCCCCGTCAGCCACACAGTCGCCAGCTGATGCCACTTCAAATGGCAAGGGAGAGAAGTGAATGTAAATATGTGTAGATATGTAGTCTTAGTTTATATTTATCTTTGTACATTTGATGGCTCCATGGTCTATGGATCAGCCAGATCGTCATACATCTTTAACCGTTCGGCTAATCTGCCCCCGCTTAAGGCGAGCCTAACGTGTTAATTTTATGTAATATTATGTAATAATTTCCATGTGAAATTCCTGGGCCTGCCGCGGCTCCTCCTCCCGTCTGCAGTTAGTCCGTCGCCGTCGGTGTCCTCTCCGCGCTAAAGGCGGGCAGCCAGAGTTTCATCTACATACGCAATTCGCCTTCGAGCGCGTTTATAGGCCTAAAGTTTCCCTACTTCCATAAGTTAGGTTATTTCAACTAGCTGGCTGTCCCCTTCGCATTTCGGTATATTAATTGTGTTACTGAATAATTCCAGAAGTATGCGTACGGCTAGGGATGCCGCCGCTGTCCCTGATAATCAGTTCTAAGTTAATGTCGTTAATTTCCGCCCTAAAGTAACACTACGTTAGATTCGGTTATAGTTTGTCATTATATTCCCGCAGATGGGTTAAGTAACTGCATAAGGCCTGCTTAGGCTTAAGGCCCGTAATTACATATAAAGCAATCGAATATCAGGTTTTCCATAGCGGTTAATCTACAACAATACTGGAGGATAGTAAAGAATGCAAGGAACGTCTCAGTCCACCTTCACAAGAGCTCACGACTTTATTCTTACCATAACTAACAAGGATACCAGCGAAATATGTATACCTATTAAAGGCGTAAATAACTCCCTTTCCCTCTCGTGTGGTTTGATTACATTAGTTTTAGAATTTAGATGAGAAAAAGACCAAATATCGGCTGAAATGACAGAGCGCGAATAAACACGTCTGCCGGGTCAGGCCCCGAACGCCCGACCTCCTTCCGTTGCTTAGCTAGTCGCTAAGCAACGCTTTACCCCCGCGAACCCTCGCGTGCACATGCGGAAGCAATTTGCGCGCCCGTTGGACGAGTGCGCAAATTGCTCAAGGCGAGTAGACACGCCCACTTCACATCCAAATGTTGAAACCCATTCAAAATCAAGGGCTCAGACTCTGTCTTGGAGCACTTCGAACTTCGCCAGAGGAGAGTCTTAGTGTAGAAGCAGAGGAACCTCCACTTGCGCTGAGGAGAGAAAAGCTCGCTCTCCAGTATGCATCCAAGATCGCAGCAAATCCCAGCAATCCTGCTTATGACTGCATTTTCAACCCAGGCAATGAAACACTCTTTGCCAATAAACCCAAGGCCATTCCAACTTTCGGTATACGTATTAAGGAATCATTAGAAACACTCGAGTTTGATGTAGATAACATTGCAAAATTCCAATATCCAGACACACCACCTTGGACATACGCTGTCAATGTGAACTTGGCTCTCTCTGAAGCAAGGAAAGACTCAACTGACCCTCTGATCTACAACAGTATGTTCAGGGACGTTAAAGGCATACATTCTGATCATAAGTTCATCTACACCGATGGTTCTTGCAATGATGAAAAGGCTGCCGTGGCAGCTGTCATGGGCAAGCACACCTTCTCGGAGCGATTACCAAAGGGTGCTTCGATATATTCAGCAGAGCTTGATGCCATATTCTTGGCAATGGACCATGTAGAAACCTCTTCCCATAGAAAATTTGTGATATGTTCGGATTAAAAATCATGCCTACAAGCTATTCAGAGCAAGGATTGGAAGAACCCTCTGATCCGCAAGATTTTAGAAAGGCTACATTATTTATGTTCAGGACTTCACAAAACTGTGCTTTTTTATTGGGTGCCGAGTCATGTTGGCATTCGAGGAAATGAGGCTGCAGACGTGGCTGCCAAAGAAGCTCTCGACAAATGCATTACACCTCTTCCCATTCCTCACACGGACCTCAAAAGGCACATCAGTGCACTCATAAGGAAAAAGTGGCAATTACAATGGGATGAAGCTGTCATGAACAAGCTTCATGCAATTCAGCCCACCCTTGGCAAATTTTCAGGTGCTTGTCATAGAAATAGACGCAAAGAAACCGTTGTTGCATGTATGCAAATTGGACATGTCTATTTGACTCATAGTTACGTTTTTAAAGAAGACCAGCCAGAATGCATACCATGTGGAGTGCCTCTGACTGTGAAACATATTTTGATTGAATGCATTGACTTTGCAAATGTTCGAGCACAGTATTTTAATGTAGCAAGTATGAAATGTTTATTTGACACTGTTAGTACTGCCTTAGTTTTATCATTTTTAAAGCACATTGGACTGTTTAACCGGTTTTAAGACATTTTGATGGCATTGTATAGCATTTATTCATTCATTCATTTGTACATTTATATGTACATATGTATATATATTGTATGTTTATATATTGTTTATACACTTTTATGTAAATATGTGTCAAGATGTGTAAATAAATAAATATACTGTCAATTTGAATTGTTGTGTCCGCATTCAGTAAAGGCATGCCATCATTTAATTGTTATACATTAAAGTACAATTAAAATTAAAACATAAATAACAACTTAAAATATTTATAATAAATATTAAGGACATAACTCCCTACCCTATCTTTCTCCTTCCCCTTTCTCCCTCCCCTCCCCCCCTCTCTCTATTCCTCTCTATCTCTCTTCCTCCCTCTCTATCTCTTCCTCCCTCTCTATCTCTTCCTCCCTCTCTCTATCTCTCTTCCTCCCTCTCCCTATCTCTCTTCCTCCCTCTCTATCTCTCTTCCTCCCTCTATCTCTTCCTACCTCTCTCTATCTCTCTTCCTCCCTCTCTCTATCTCTCTTCTCTCTCTTTCTCCCCTCCCTCTCTTCATCCCTCCCTCCCTCCCTCTCTAACTCGTCTCCCCCTTTCTGTCTCTGTGTCACTCTATTTTTCCCTGTGTTCTTAGTATATATGTAAAAGATTAATTCATGTAAAAAGAGAGGAGATTCATTACAATGACATTAACTAGATGACTTTAAATTAGGGAGCGAAAGAATGTAACAGACATGTAAAATTGTGTTTTCATATCTATAAAATGATATCGTTTATTCTACTAGACATATAAACATATTAGCATCTCATAAAACAGGAGACATGTCACAACATCACAGACATGTAAATAAGTGATAACAGTAGTGTGTCAAGAAAAGCACATAAGTTTGCAAAAACAGTACACAGACACAGCGCATACAGACTGATAAAATGTTTTGTCAGATCATCCTGTCTTGCCATGACAGTGCTCCGGCGGGTGAGACGACCCATTCTTTAATTAGATTGCGCTGTTCCTTTCCTAGCTTGGACGCGGTGTTGGGGTTAACAGGTACAACGTCAATGTCAGGAAGGTTGTGGCGCTCTCGCCAAGCTCCAGGCACAAAGTTGTTGTTGGCTGTCTCGGGACGATCCAGCTGCATGTTCTGTAGCGCTGGGTAGCGTGTCCTCATGAGGTTGTGCAGAACAATGCACGCCTTGACGATGATCTTCACATTGGACGGGTGGTGCTGCATAGTCGTCAGCAGCACCTGGAAGCGGTTGGCTAGAATGCCAAAGGCATTCTCCACCACTCTCCGAGCTCGAGAAAGCCGGTAGTTGAAGAGTCGCTCGTCATTGTTCAAGCCCCTCTTGCCGTACAGCTTCATCATGGTCGGCCGCAGGGCAAAGGCGTCGTCACCGATCAGAAAATATGGCACATCCTTCTGGCTGTCAACGAGCGGTTCAGGGTTCAGAAAGCCAATGGTGCCACCTTCAGTGCCCGCCTTCAGCTTGGAGGCGTTGTAAATCTGGGCATCAGACGCGGAGCCCAAACCGCCAATATCTGCTGAGATAAATTTGTAATCCGCATCTGCAAGCGCCAACAGGACCATGGAGTAAAAGCCCTTGCAGTTGTAGTAGAGCGACCCACTGTTTGGAGGGCACCGGCAGGCAAGGTGCTTCCCATCCAGAGCACCACAGGTATGGGGGAAGTTCCACCTCTCTGAAAAGAGGTCCGCGACGGCATGCCACCCTTCTGGAGTCATCGGACACGTCATGACCTCGGCCATGTACTCGTCGACGATGGCCTGACAGACTTCACGCACTATCAGCGACTGTGTTGTGGGGCACCCTCCACCCGAACTTCATGGAGGAGTATTTTGTGCCAGATGCCAGGTGCCACAGAGTAAGTGCTATTTTCAGTGCTGGCTCAAGCGGTGCCCTGAATGTGGTCCGTTTTTTGGTGATCCTCGGTCCCACTCGTGCCACAATCTCGTCAAACAACTGGGGAGGCAGCCGCATGAAGTTCACAAACGACGCGGTGTCCTCGCTGCGGAGCTCGACCATCAGCTTGTCGAACAAGCCAAACTGTGGCCGCCTCCCAATCCAGGGTCTGACCCACACTGATTGTCGCCGCCGCTCCCTCCTCCTTCTCTGGATATGGGACGCCAGAAGAACCACGAGGTATAGGCCAAGCTCATGGTAATAAAGGGCAACTCTGTAGAATAGCTGGAACTGTACTTGCAGTGCCTGGGCACGTAACGCGCCTACGCCACCGTACGCTCCACCAAAAAACCCTAATGTGACAGCCCCTTTAGAACAAGAATTACTTATGGCTAAAAAAATGGTGATGTAAACATCAGCCTGTAAAGTGACTGAAATTGTATGTTTCTTAGCTCAAAATGCTTAATTATGGAGAGTTGTGTCTTAAACATATTCATTATATTATTATATTATTATATTGCATCCTTCCATCCATGTTTCTGCCAAATTGTTATGTATTTTGATTAAGGGTGATCTTGTCTATTGGTCTTCCTCATGCCACTGTTCCTTGCCCTAACTATCCTATCCTAACGCCATGTATTATTTTTTAAGTCATTCGTTTGATTCCGGTGGGGTTAGAAGAACCTGGAGTTTGAAACCCATGATCATTTGGCTGTCTGGTGTGATTACCTATTTCATAGTGATCACGACCAGACGGGGTGGCCGAATGAGTTGAGCGTCCGTCTCCTCCTTTGGGAGATCGGGAGATCCGAACCCATATATGTATACATATATGTGTGTGTGAATTCACATTGTCAAACTAACAGTATACCACCCTATGACCAATAGGACACTAATGGTGTGGGCGTGGCAGGTATAAAGTAAGCAAGATGGTAACTCATCGAGGTGTGCAGCATAAGTGATTCTTTTATTCCATGCACCTCACATTTATAGGTTGGTCACATGACCCATAGTACACTGATCCGATCTGCGTGGGTACAAACATAAATACATTACAGCTGGAACCGCCACATGTATGAATTATGTGCTGTGCAGCAGTGAGCTGCTTGGCTGTCAGGGGAGAGTCCTTTGACTAAAAATTACCTGGATGATATTACCAATTTATGAGTTTGCAGTCTTTTTCTTCTTATGTTGGAGACAATTTAGCATATTATTTCTGGAAAATCCCTGTTATACCGCGCATGGCAGCTTTTGGATTGTCCATGTGAATTAGTTCTAGTTTATACCGCGCACATTATAAATGAGAATCTACGGTAGTTTGATCAGGGTTAGTTTGATTACGGTCAGGTCGACTGGGTTTGGGGGGGGGGGAGGGGAGCTCAGTGTAAAATATTCTGATATTCGGCAGGGGGGGAATGCAATTGTTCTATTACTGATCAGTGTGCTTGACCAGGTGCGTGTGTGTATATGTTTGTATGTATGTATATGTGTGTGTGTATATATATATTTTACCTCGGTATACAGCCTCAGGCTAGGGAGAGGGAAGCACATCCGGTCCAGCAATTAGCATAAATAACTCACGACCGGAGGATGCTCGTGAGTTTCTCCAGTTGGATTTATCTACAACAAGCTAATAACTGTAAGTAATCGTGATTATTTTGGTTGAGCTTGTTTATGATGCAATATAGCATCTAGATTGGAAAGTTCAGAACTTTCGTACGTCCAATTTGGACAAGATTAGCATTTTAAATATTGAATCGGATAGAACAAAGGATTCCTTTGTGCATTGTTTCCATGGTTCTATCAACCCGCTTTTGTACGGGTAGAGATGTTGGCACGGTCACATCTCCTGGGGAGATTCCTTCGGACCCTAATGCCAGGTACACACCTACCGTTTATCTGCACCCACCTACCGTTTACGATCTAAAACTTCCCGTTTCGCGCACAAAAATCGCTAGGTGTGCGCTCCCCGCGCACACCTAGCGATTGCGATTCGCGACTAATAACTCAGTTTTAGGGCTAAAACGGGCCGATTACGATTGCGATTCGCGATTCGAAAAATGAATCGGCTCGTTTTCAGTTTAAAGCGGGTCGGGTCGAGTCGTGAGTTTTAATGCGTGAATCGTATACGGTAGGTGTGTACTTGGCATAATAGAGGGTGTTGTTGGGGATGATCCTGGGTTTCTTTTATAGATTCCCCTTTTAAATGAGGCGTTTCTCCGAGTTTTGTAGCATTTTCTCTCACTTGCTGGCGCAGAAGCCGCGGGTGGGAGAAGTGTACGCGACAGAGAGATGGGAGGTTCTAGAAGCCTACCCCACGTATGGTTGGTTTCGATACCTAACAACCTACGATAAACTTAGCTTACCACGCCTGTATTGAGAACGGTGTAAATACGTTACTCATTACCACATAGATCCTCAACCCAGGTATACCTGGCGTCACTTCGGTGTTCAGTTGAGTCGATTCCGGTTTAATAAGTTTCCTCTTTTGGTTACAGACTACCGATGGCTACAAAGCGAAATAAACCGCCGCCCGCTGCTGCGGAGGGACGCGTGCCTACTGGCTATGATAAGTCACCTGATCGGACAGCTCCCCCGTCACCACAGCCGGGGATGGACGTACTCTCAGACAGAGAGAGTAACGATGGAGTCATTCACCCGGGGGACCTCACACAGCAGGTCAATAGGTTGGTGGAGCAAAAGATGAGAGAACTCCACGGTAAAGACTCAGTCCATCAATTCCTGCCGGTTGATTCCGATTGGCAAGATGTCTCTGATTTTGAAGAGACAGACTCGGCAATTGAGGCCCCGCGCCCTAAGACTAGGAAGCGCAAGCGCCCAGTGAGCTCGTCAGGTGATGAATTCACCAAAGCCACAAAGGGCAAGAAGGTCAAGAAACCTAAGAAGAAGAGTAAGAAGAAGAAGAAAGACTCGTCTTCGGATTCTTCGTCCGACTCATCTTCTACTGAGTCGGACTCTTACACTGAAAGGGCTGGCATTTATGCCAAGATTGGCGGCAAGGTCCGTAAGCGGTGCCCACTCCAAAAGGCCAAGAAAGTCAAGACCACTACCATGATGCGTGAGACCATTAAGGGTCATTTCAACACATTCAAGCCAACAGAAGTGATTAATAAGATTACGGAAGAAATTTCCGGCATTAAAGGCATCCCGGACAGTGTGGTGAAAGAGATGGACGCTGGTATTCACCTTGATGCGCAGCGAAGGAGGAAGACGGAGGCAGGGTGGAGAAAAGCACACTTTATTATGTAAAGTGGGGGGGGGGGGGCAATGTACAATGAGGGGAGGTAGCTGTACAATGTGATGAGTGAATAAAGTGCAGGATAATGTCAGGAGAATGTCAGAGTCTTTCAGGGGAGCGGCCCCGAAGAGCCCTCCGCCCTATAAGGTAGAAGTGAGTGTAGTTTGGGTGGGTGGGTGGAGAAGAAAGGAGGAGTGCGTCTGGCAGAAGGAGGAGGCTGAGTGGCGAGAGAGGGCAGAGGGGCTGGGTTATAAGGGAGGGAGAGAGGGGGGGGGGGGGTTACGCAACGCAATGGTCGCGGGCTAGGGGGGGGGAAAGAGAGGGGGGGGTACTCCTCCTCCACTGCGAATCAAACGCAATGCAAGCATTACGACCGATGCGCAGCGAAGGAGGAAGACGGAGGCAGGGTGGAGAAAAGCACACTTTATTATGTAAAGTGGGGGGGGGGGGGGGCAATGTACAATGAGGGGAGGTAGCTGTACAATGTGATGAGTGAATAAAGTGCAGGATAATGTCAGGATAATGTCAGAGTCTTTCAGGGGAGCGGCCCCGAAGAGCCCTCCGCCAAAACATAGGAGAGGGCTCGAGGGGCAGCTGAGGCGGCGAGGCGGGGGAGGTATGTGTGAACCGGCCCGGAGGTCCAGGTGCCCTGGGCCATGATATCGCGGAGGGGGACCCTGGCCCTCTGGCAGGCCTGGGCCGCGCCCCGACGTAGGCTGTGGAGCGTGTAGCTGTCGGGGGCGGAGGGCGGTGAGGGTCCTGGGGTCGAGCGGGCGGCCCGAGGGCTTGATGAAGGCGCGGCATCCGGCGCGGCAGGCACAAGCGCGGTGGATGCGTTCCAGGCGGCAACCGGGCAGATGGGGGAGCCCAGGGTATAGGCGTGGGGGGTTCCGAGGAACTCGCGCCTGGGGATGCCAGCGTTGATGCTGCAACCTGGGGGGTATGACAGGTCAACGATGACCCGCCTCTTGCCCGGGTCGGATTTTGGGCGGGTCATCATGGGGGAGACCTGGGCCCAGGGTGTGAAGGGGGGGGGGTGAGGAAGGGGCCGGCGAGGGCGCCGTGGGCGAGCTCGGTGGTTATGAATTTGCGGAGATGGGCGTGGTGCTCGGGGGCTTCACGGTGATTGGTGTAGGTAGGGCGGGGGGGGGGGGGGGGGGTGCTGGCAGAGTAGTTGGCGGGGAAGCCGAACTCGAGTAGATCGACGAGGTCGCCGTCATGGTATCTGTGGAGGCGGGCGCGCCAGGCTGGGATGTGGAGGCCTGATGGGAGGGGGATGCGGGCGGCCAAAAAGTTAGGTAGGCCCGCGAACCGGGGGGCGTCGTAGGCCCGGGAGAAGGTGGGGTAGCGGTCCCAGGCGGGGGCGGGGAGGTGGGGCCATATGGCGAGGAGGGTTGGGCGGTATTGGTGGGGGGAGGGGCCGCAAGAGGGGGCGGCGGGGAGGGTGTCCTGAATGTCAGGATCGATGACGTCGGCGATGGGTTCGCCTAAGTCGCCGAGGGGGGAGGTGGGGGGGGTCAGGGTGAGGGGAGGGGGGGGAGGGAGGAGGCGCGGTTGTCGTGAAGGAGAGGGAGGCGGTAATCGGTGGTGGAGGAAGGGAGGTGGGCGAGGGGGGGGGAGGGAGGGTCGGGGGTGAGGGGGGTAGGTCGGGGAGGTGGTGGAGGTAGGCGGTATCGCCGGGGGAGGGCGCCAGGTGGCGGGGGCGGCGGCGGCGAGGTTGGTGGTGGGGGAGGTGGGGGGACGGGTGTATGGGTCGGCGCGGCGGCCGGCAGGGGAGAGGGAAGCAGGGCGAGGAGGGGCGGTGGTGGTGGAACACTGCTGGCGGGGAGCGGGACGGTTACGTAATGGGCTTTTTGAAGTGGCCGGTTGGCGGCGGGCCGGGGGAGGGTTACGTAAGCGGTCGGAGATGAGAGAGGCAGCAGCGCGGGGGGTCCCTTGGGTGTTGCGTCGGCCCGGGAGGTGGGCCGGGGGGCGGGCTGTGTGCGGGCAGACGACTACCGGACGTTGGGGAGGCTGCTTGTGACGTCAGAGGTGTGAAGGCGGCGGATGGTCGGGGGATGTGAGGAGCCTCCCAGGAGGGGGGTCGCCGCTGGGAGCGGTTGGTGCTCGGGTTGCGTGGAGATGGGGCGGGGGTTGGTCCGGGCCCTCCTTGTGCGCGCCTCGCCGGAGCCGGGTGGGCAGGTCGCCGCCGACGGACTAAAAATCCGCCGAGGGGGTCGCGGGGGCGGCAGAGGCGCGCTCCCGGAGGCGTTTTGTGTTGCACACCGCCTCACTGTGCATAGTGAGGATGCGCCTGACGTTGGCGCAGTAGGCGCAGGCGTGGCGCCTCCGGGCGCCCTGCTCCCCATGCGCCTCACCGGCGGGGGCGAGGTCGCATGAGGCGGTGTCCCGGTTCCATGCTGAGCATGGGACCCCGTATGCCTCTCGGGTGTAGGGAGTTCTGGCATCGGTCTGGGAGGCGCGTGGTTGGGGGGCGGCCAGCGGCCGAGGCGCGTAAGGTGGGCGCCCTGGCGCTCGAGACGAAAGTCGCGGGGGCGGTGAGGACGTCCAGACGGACGGCATTGATGGCGATGGGGTCGAGCCACGCGTCTGGGAGGCGTCCGTCGGCCACCCACGCGAACACCGCCTCGGACCAGCGCCGGACCGTAGGCCAGGGATGGGTTACACAGTCGCGCTGGACCGTGAGGTTGTGGTAGAGGAGGCCTGGGATGGATTCCGAGGGGAAAGCGGGGTGGGACTCGAGCATCCTGAGGGCGAGGTTGTACTCCTCCAAGGTAGCCTCTCCCCTCTTGACCGCCTTCCCCTCGGAGCCACGCTCGATGAGGTCGTGGGGGAACACGTAGCCCTGAGGAATACCTCTGCGTCGTCCCGTGTTTTGCGCCTCGGCCGACTCCAGGATCTCGCGGACGGCGTCGGCCGCGGAGGTGGGGCTGAGGTCGGTCGCGGAGGCGCGTAGAGTCCGCGGGGCGACCGTTCGCGTCGTGGGTGCAGCCCGCCTCATCGTCTGGAGGTAGAGGGGGTGGACGTCGGAGGCGGCAGGAGGCGGGGCTGCGAGGTGGCGCTGTGTCGCGGGGGCGGCGCCCGCGGCCTCGCGGGTGAGATCCTCCATAAAGGCCGAGAGGCGCTCCAGGGCCGAGGGGGGCGGCGCCGGCGCGGGGGCCGCCCCTTGGAGAACGAGGCTCTCCACTAGTCCCGTGAGGTGTGCCAGGGCACGGGTGTTGGCGTCGATCCGAGCCTCAGCTGAGGGGACCCGTTCCGGGGCCTCCTCCCTGGCGGCAGGCCGGGGGGAGGGGGGTGGCGAGGTCACGGAGGCGGTGTCGGCCGTGGAGGAGGGCGGTGTGGCGGCTCCTCTCCTGGATGCGCGGGGGGCGCGTCGGCCTCTTGTGCGCGGCATGGCTGGCGTAGGCCGGCGAGTGAGGGTCGCGGAGGCGTGGAGGCGGCTGCAGGGGGGCGAGCCAAAATAGAAGAAGAAAGGAGGAGTGCGTCTGGCAGGAGGAGGAGGCTGAGTGGCGAGAGAGGGCAGAGGGGCTGGGTTATAAGGGAGGGAGAGAGGGGGGGGGGGGTTACGCAACGCAACGGTCGCGGGCTAGGGGGGGGGGGGAAAGAGAGGGGGGGGTACTCCTCCTCCACTGCGAATCAAACGCAATGCAAGCATTACGACCAATGAGGAAAAGAAAAGATTTGAAGCTGCGCTGTTCACAGTCCATAAGGCAGTGTTAGGGGTCTTAGCTACGGTCGTCCCAGTCGCTAACCATATGCAGACCGAGAATAAATTCTTGTCACTGGCCAGAGGCATGGATAAAGGCATGGCCTTACTCACAGCTGCCATTAACTTCTTGAGTTACAGGAGATATGAAAATGTCTTCAAGGCAGTTACCACCCAGGCCGGAAAGGAACTGGCCAGATCCAAAAGAGTCATGGACAACGATGGCAAAGAGTACACACTCTTTTTGCCCCCCAAGCCCATCAAAGGGAAACCCTTAGATAAGGGTAAGATGTTCGGTGGACAACTTCCTTACCGCTTCAAAGAAGTCGAGGCTGAATCGAAAAGTGGGCGGAACCTGGAACCAGTCAGGAAAGCAGACACCTCCCGTTATCGTCGACCATGAGGGGATTTTCGTCCCCGGCGCAGAGCCAGAGCTGGCAGGTCCGGCCCCTCCTACGGCTATGTGCCACAAGTCAGAGGTCGGGGCGACAGGCAAGGCTGGAACGACGGCAACCACCCGTTCCGGAAGGAGTTTGCCCCGAAACAACCCTTCGCGCCCAGGCAGCAAGTAAATACGGCTACTCAAACAACTGGGTTAACAGACATGGTGGCGGAATCTACACAAACTGATGTAAGAAACTTTTGTGCAGGAAACATATTTAACTGTTTATCTACTTGGTGCGAAATTACTAGTGATGTAAACATTTTAGACATAGTAACTGGTTTGTTTGTTTGTTTGTTGTTGTTTTACGTCCTAGCAACATCTAAGGTCATATCAGGACAGGTGCCGACTTGTGACAGTGCGCACTCATGGCGACTTTATAGTGCTGTCCCACTGGGAGACCAGGCCGCCGGCACCATGACCTGGTATCCCACTCAGTCACATTATCCTGACACTGAGCACACCAGTCCTTGCCATATCCTAATAATGCCGAGCGCCTGGCTAGGAAGCAACAAGTATCAATTTTAAAGTCATTGGTTTGACTCGACCAGGACTCGAACCCACGATCTACCAGCACGGGAGATGGACGCTCTAACTCATTCGGCCATCCCGTCTGGTCATAGTAACTGGTGTTAAGATTCCTTTTATTGAAGTCCCAGTGCAACAATGAGTACCTTTCCCGTATAAATTTAATGATGTAGAAAAACAAGCGTTATCTGAACAAGTTGCGCTTTTTCAGTCAAAAGGCATTATTCAGGAGGTGCTTCACACTCCAGGAGAATTTATTTCTAATATTTTTTCCAGGCCTAAGCCTAATGGAGATATTCGAATGATTTTAGATTTAACTAAGTTAAATGATCTTGTAGAATATCAACATTTTAAGATGTTTTCTCTTGACACTGCCAGGGACTTAGTTACACCTGACGCATGGATGGCCAGTGTAGATTTACAAGATGCTTATTATACAGTTCCGTTTTTTAAAGAACACCGGAAATTCTTTTTTTAAAGATTTATTTGGAATGATACACTTTTCCAATTTACGTGTATGCCAAATGGTTTAGCGTGTGCTCCACGTCTTTTTACAAAACTACTGAAGCCAATTTTTTCGGCCATGGCTCATGCTATGTTTCGGCCAAGGGTCATACTATGTTCCCTTATATTGATGATTCTTTCATTGTTTCACAATCGTTTAATGACTGTCAACAAGCCGTTGATGACCTATGTTCTCTTTTGACAAGGCTAGGATTTTATATAAATCATAAGAAGTCGGTTTTAGTCCCGACTACCGAGCTTAAATGTTTGGGTTTTATTATTAACACACGTTTAATGACTGTTTCACTTCCTGATAACAAACTTATAAAGTTTCACGATACAGCGACCCACTTAGTGGCCTTAAATTGGCCAAAGATAAGACAGGTCGCCGTGCTAGTTGGCATACTGATAGCATATGCCCCGGCTATTCTATACGGCAAAGCACACATAAAGTCTTTGGAAATAGATAAGAATTTAGGCTTAGCTCGCACAAAAGGCAACTTCGAAAGGAAAATGTTTATTTCGGAAGATGGAATGAATGATATTAACTGGTGGTTTAATAATATTCAAAATTCTCCTAACCCCATAAGTATGAATGAACCCAATACAGTAGTTACTACTGATGCTTCGCTAGAAGGTTGGGGAGCACATTGCAATACAGTGGCAACAGGGGGACGATGGTTGCAAGATGAAAGCTCAGACCATATTAATGTCTTAGAACTACGGGCCATTTACTTAGGCCTTGCTAGCCTTATTCAGGTACCACGTAAACACGTTCGTATTTTAACGGACAATACGACCGCAATGGCGTATGTTCGGAATATGGGTGGGACAAAGTCCAAACCATGCAATGAAATAGCAAGACAAATTTGGGATTGGGCCCAACTAAATAAAGTTTGGTTAACGGTGGCATATATCCCAGGCACACAGAATACATTAGCCCACCACACCCTTCCACGTCTATTCGTTTGCTTATGCCAAGGAAACTTCACAGTTGTAATACCATTGTCATTATTATTATTTTTGTTAGATTGTTATTAGATCATTTATCCTGAATAAGTAGGTAAAGATTGCTGGACCGAATGTGCTTCCCTCTCCCTAGCCCACGTCTATCCGAGGCTTATACCTCGGTAAAACAACAGTTATCCATCATCTATACCCAGGTAAGATTCGTCTAACTAATCTATATATATTTTACCTCGGTATACAGCCTCTGGCTAGCCGCAGGCTAGGGAGAAGGAAGCACTTCCGGTCCAGCAATTAGCATAAGCAACTCACAACGGGAGGACGTTCGCTGAGTTGCTCTGGCAGGATTTATCTACTAAGCGACTAAATCTAACTGTAAGTATTTGAAACTATGTTTAATTTATAACTGATGCACTATAGCATCACATTATGAAAGTTCAGAACTTTCTCAGGTCCCTTTTGGGCTTTAAACATGTTTTTTAACACGAGGATAGAACAATGCTTGCTTGTGTCATGACTGAAACCGATACTCCTTTGTTCTATCGACACCTGTATACAGACAGGGAGAGATGTTGAGCACAAGCTAAAGGTAATTTCGAAAAGAAAATGACTATTTCAGACAAAGGATTAGCAGATATCCTCTGGTGGTTGGAACATATTAATGACTCCCAATCCCATTAGGATGGGAGAACCCAACACGGTCGTTACGACTGACGCTTCGTTACAAGGTTGGGGAGCACATCGCAACGATGTAGCGAGAGGAGGGAGATGGTTAGACAGTGAGAGTTCTGATCATATAAATGTTCTAGAATTAAGAGCTATCTACCTAGGTTTAGCGAGCCTAGTAAAAGTACCCCAAAACAATGTTCGCATTCTAACTGATAACACAACAGCTATGGCTTATGTCAGGAACATGGGAGGCACAAAGTCAAAACACTGTAATGAAATAGCACTACTCATTTGGAACTGGGTGCAGAAATACAAAGCATGGTTTATGGTGGCACACATTCCAGGGATACAAAACACTCTGGCAGATAAAAAGAGTAGGATTTTCCATGACCAACTTGAATGGTCACTAAATAAAACCATTTTCAACAAAATTTGTCAAAAATGGGGTAAACCCACAATAGACTTATTTGCTTCCAGAAATAATTTAAAAATGAAACGGTATGTGTCATGGCATCCAGAACCAAATGCATGGCACATAGATGCCTTTTCAATGATTTGGCGAAATGAATTCTTTTACATTTTCCCACCATTCAACATTATAAGCAGAGTAGCAAGGAAGACACGACTGGAGGAAACGCACACGATCCTCATCGTCCCCGAATGGGACACGCAACTATGGCTAGCGGTGTTAATGTCGACAGCCAAAGGCTGCCTCTGATTCTGAAGATCCCGAGGAAACCTGATGCACCAAGGCCCACTGGCACGACACGGAAACGTATCAACGACTCCGCTGCTAGCATTCCTTTTCTAAATAAATATCTAGAACAATTCGGGTTAGATAAGGTCACTCAACAACGGTTGGTGTCACACGCGTGGAGGAAAGGAACAGTCAAGATGTATACCACATACTTAAAGAAGTGGGGCGTGCATTGCTTATTCAAGAAAGTGAAACCTATGAACCCGTCTATATCCCAGGTAGCAATGTTTCTCAGGATGCTAGAAGATGAAGGGTTAGGCTATGGAGCCATTAATGTGGCGAGATGTGCCTTATCTATAATTATCCCACGAATAGATGGCCAAACTATAGGGAAACACCATGTCATTCACTGGGTGTTACGTTCTATATATGAACGGAACCCCCCGAAACCGAAATACAATAATTTCTGGGATGTGTCGCTAGTGTTTAAATTATTTAAACAATGGCCACACAACAAACATCTGGATATAAAACAATTAGGTTTTAAAGTAGCGATGTTCCGTCTGTTAGTAACAGGACACAGAGGTCAGACAATAGTCGCCCTTTCGCTAACAGGTCTCGAAATAGACAAGACCGAAGCAACGTTTGATTTAACAACTTTATTAAAATCAAATTGTTTGGGAGATCCCCTGTCAACATTGAGTGTCACAAGATTCGCCGAGGATCAGAAGCTATGTGTCGTATCAGCCATACGGGCGTATTTATCCAAGACAAAAGGTATAAGAAACTCAAGACAATTGTTGATAAGCTTTATTAAGCCACATAAGGACATCTCGCGGGACACCCTGGCGCGATGGACAATTAAGGTATTAACACTAGCTGGAGTTAATACGGAACGATACGCCTCGCATTCTACAAGGGGAGCAATGGTCTCAAAAGCTTGATTGCTAGGGATTTCGATAAAATGAATCCTGGCATATGCAGGATGGAAAACAGCCAGATCGTTTACAAAACATTACAATAAACGACTGGAAAAGTCAAGTCGGATTGTAAAACGATTGCTCCAAGACTAGATGATAAAGGTGAGACACACAACAACTTTCAATCTCACTTTATTATCATATACAATTTATATTACATGCTTGTTAAAAGAGATAAACAATAAATAATAGAATATCAGGTTAAAAAGGCTATTACGTAAAAGTCTCCCTAGCCTGCGGCTAGCCAGAGGCTGTATAACGAGGTAAAATAGAATAGTTAGACGAATCTTACCTGGGTATAGATGATGGATAACAATTGTTTTCCCGAGGTATAAGCCTCGGATAGACGTGGGTGAGGGCCCACCCACCACACCCTACCACGTCTATTCAGTTGGCTTGTACCACGAAAACATTACAATTGCAATATTATTATTATCTTTTATTAGGAATCATTTTTATCCTGAATTAGTAGGTAAAGATTGCTGGACCGGAAGTGCTTCCTTCTCCCTCACCCATGTCTATCCGAGGCTTATACCTTGGGAAAACGATAGTTATCCATCATCTATACCCAGGTAAGATTCGTCTAACTAATCTCTCTCTCTCTCTCTGTCTCTCTCTCTCTGTCTATATATATATATATATATATATATATATATATGTAAGTACGCATTACAAGAAGACCGGCGTGGATGATACAATCTTTATTACATTAAAGTATATATAAATATGGATGTAAAACATATATATAAATAGAGAGTATCTGGCTGGGCTGACAATGCCCTACCGATCAAGTAAAAATAAAAAAGTGAATCGTATGACCTGTGTACAAAGGCGTAGTGACGCAGCCGGCGCGCGCTCAGTGTATATATCGCTCAAGCAGCGCCGACTAGCGGATTTAGCCGGAACCCTAGCGGTTGTTCCAGGACCCGCCGCGAGGGGCAGCACCATGCGATACCTACATCGGCATATACGTAGTATATGCTTTGCTGTAAGTACGCATTACAAGAAGACCGGCGTGGATGATACAATCTTTATTACATTAAAGTATAAATATAAATATGGATGTAAAACATATATATAAATAGAGAGTATCTGGCTGGGCTGACAATGCCACGTCCATCGGACCCATCCCAGACAAACTTACTCTACTTCCCCCAGGCTCGAGGCTACACGGATGTCAGCGACAATCCTCTCCGACAGAGGGCGGGCGATGTATCTATATATCGCATCAGACGCCCAGTCCCCCCTTACCCTAATTTCATCTATCGAAGCACCCTGGAGGGCAAGATAGGTGCACCCCCCCGTCTTAGTGAATGACAGGAAAAATTCTCCTGTGGAAAACCGGCCAACGCTGCAAAATGTTTGATGGTAGCCTGGAGTGATCTGTAATCAAGGGGTTTGTAGCGTCCAGAGCCAGCAGGAACCTGAAAGGCGGGGGATCCCGAATCCAGTCTCACCTCAGCAAAATGCCTCTCTACCCAAAAAACAGCACATAGGTCCATGTTAGGCACACGCACGACCGGTATCAGGAGCTCTCTCTCCGTAAACTGAATTGTCTTGGATCGCCGAACGGTGACCACCATGCCCCAAGCGTGGAAAGAGAAATCTGAGCGCAAGAGGACGGACTCAGAGTCGGTAATCTGGCACTTGCGGAGGAGAGCCCTAAACCCAAGTAATATGGCCGCGCGAGTGGCCACATGGCCCTCGTTTAAGGACATAAAAGAAAACATTTTTAATAGCTCAGAGGTAATAGCGGGGCCGCACGCTTAACCGCGCACCCCAGTGTGCGCTTAGCACCTCCCAAAATCGTTCTCACCTGATGGCACGAAAAATCAATTGGCTCACTATTCTCTGCCTTCAGGAAGAAATTAAGGGCACTTACATAATTTACAATTGAAGAGTATTTTAGCGTACGTGATAGCCAAGCTACATAGAGGGCGACCTGAGAGGGGGGGCAAGGCACCGGCGATATGATGCCTCGGAACTCATCTATAAAGCTGAGGTATTTCCTAATCTGCATTGAGTGTCTTGCACGAGAGTTCGGAGCATAGTATTGGTCGCTCATGGCACCAGCCGCCCTCCTCAGGAGCTCCAGGTCTGCAAAGGAAGGTGATAGATCATATGAATAAGTTGGCACAACACATACATGACAGCTGGTCTACCACTCCAATACGAGCCTTGCTCGGGGGATCACGCCATCTACTTAGCGCATCACAGACTATATTGTTTTTACTTCTAACATAAGCCGAGTTAACATCAAAATTAAATGTTACTGAGAGCAAAAAAAGCTCCTTTACGTAGCGCATTATAAGTTTATTTATACATCGGCCCGTGGCTAGCGCTGCCCGCACCGTGTTGTTGTCTGTCACAAAAACTATACGGTGATCTCTCCAAAGGTGGCACCACCTGCGGGCGGCAGCAATGACAGCCCACATCTCTTTTTGATTAATATGGGCCTCACGACAGGCCTGATCAGTCATAGCAAAATGGTGGCCGACCTCCCCCGCCAAGGTTGCGTCACCTAAGAAACTCCCTACCAACCAGTCGCCCGAGTGGGCAGCTCCAAAGCCCCAGTCTGAAGCATCACTATAGACAGAAATTGAAGGGGCATGTAAACCCAAGAGCTTAGCATAGCCATTAAAAGTATCGATATAATTAAACCACCAAGATATTTCTGAGCGAAATTCACTGGTAATACGTAGTTTGTAGTAAGGTTTCTTTAGTTGTCTGATGGCATCATAAACTCTGGTGGAGAAAGAGCGCCCACCCCGGACGACTGTAGAGCAGTGTGCCAAGCGGCCCCCCAAGCGTTCCAACTCCTTACGGGTCGCTTTCCTTCGGCTCAAAAACAGAGAGAGGACATTTCTTAGTTTGAGAATTTTATCGCACGGTAGTCTCAATTGTAATTTAACAGTGTCTATCTCTATTCCCAAGAATCTCGCACATTGCGATGGAGTCCCAATCTTATGATAGCTCAAGAAGAAACCAAGCCGGCGAAGGATTGCCATAATGGTGCGCTGGTTACCCAAACAGTCCGCAAAATTCCCACCCAGCACCGCAAAGTCGTCTAGGTAGTTTATTACTCTCCCGACCGCCTCCCTGACGGCACAGCGGACGACAAAGTCCGATATCCTATTAAAAATATATGGGCTCGAAGCAAGCCCCATACATAAACGATTGTCAAAGAAAATTTCCGGGCCGTGACCTAAGTCCCAGCATATTGCTTGGTGTGGGGAATCAGTCGGGTGGATGCAGATAGCTCTATATGCATCTTTAATATCTATCGTAGCAATAAACTCCCCCTGAATCATGATTTTTACTAAGTCATCGACTCCTTGGTAAGAAGATTTTTCTGATACCTCCTGTACATAATTATTAACTGAGCGGCCCAGTGGCCTACTACAGTCTATATTAGTACGGTACCCATCACCCGTCGATTTAAGAATCGCAAAAACATTATGTACACAAATGGGTGGGCCATCCGCCCTAGCAATATAGCCAGAACTTAGCTCGCTCCTGAGCTTGTTACTGATAAAACGTTCATGTAAAGGGTTCATATGATTAGAATAACGACTACTATAAGTCGTAGAGCAAGAAGGGTTAATTACCTTAAAACCAAAAATAGCACCGTACAAAATGTAATTGGCGTCTGGGTCGACTTGGCCCTTGGCAAAACATTCACAAAAGACGCGACATGGTTTAAACTGGGCAGCATGCCCTCTAATCATGTGGGTGCAGGCACAAGTCGCATCCAAGCACGCAGTAGTAACGGGGAAAGAAAATCGAGAGCCAACTAGCTTATCAGAGGCACTGACAATTAGGCCGTCCTCGCAGCTGGTGAGAGTCAACCAATCTCGATTTATCCCCCTCCAGCCAGGAAATATGTCGTCGGCTATGTCGTGCCCAATTAAGTTTATGGCCTCGTCCCCCCCCCCCGCATTGTGGGACCCACCTGTCCCATGGTCCTCCGCATCGGCAAGCCCCTTAGGTACACCGTGGCTGATAGCACACAGGTCCCCCTCTTGGTGGCGGTTAAGGTGATTCGTACAAACCGTATCAAGGGTGTTAGCACACATTAGGTCATGGGCGCCAGCATGGCGACGCGCAATTAGCGCGCTGGGACACATACCCACTCCGGAAGCACTACAATTACACACAACATTGTTATAGGGAACCGAATCACCGCCAGACTCACCCGGCAAATCGGCTGTTATATTGACAGGAGTCACACAATCTAGAAGGGGTTCACAAGAATTCGCAGCACACTTTAAGCGATGGCCCCTCCTAGCCCTGCCCCGGCCCCTAGTAATTCAGTCTTTGTGGCACTTGGCCCTAATGTGCGATCTACTCCCACAACGAGAACACCAGTGACCGAAATTACATGTTTTTTCGTCTCTAGTGCAACCCTCTTTATTATGCGCAAAGCATGGCTTTTTCCCATCTTTAGAAAAAGTTGCTTAGTATTAGCATGGGAGTTCTTGACACCGCCATAAACCCCCTTGGACGAGTGCCCCCGCATGTATTCAAATGCATAGTACTGAAGTGCTACTTCAGCATTTCCCGCACCAAAGGCCTCATATCCATTGGTTGTCGCTAACTTCCGGATCGCCAGATCGTAGCTAGCGTGTACCCGGTCCTGGAACTGACCCGACTTAGCCCTACCCGCGATATATTTGATATGCTTAACCACGTGTCTCAAGTCTTGCACGTCAATGTCTTTTTTGTCCAAGACCCAACCACACGACGATTCGATGAGCTCAAACGGAGAAAGTTTCTTCAAGTCCTTACGGTCTTCAAGATAACGCCGGATCGACCACTTACTCCTAAGTCTTCTCTCTCGGCTTGCTGATCTTCCGGATGACGAGCTCGAAGTCGGCGAGTGTCTGTGATGCCTGTGATGTCGGCGATGATGGCGGTCACTTGAGGAGGTGCGCCTTCTACTCCTGGAACGTCCCCTCTTCTTCTTCATCGCCAGGCGGGCCATGTCGCTCTCCAGCTCCCTCTCCTCCAACTCCAGCTCCGCCAACCGCTTCCTGCGCTCCAGCGCACGGATACGTCGTGTTACTGCCCGCTCCCGTTCTTCTACTTCGTCGTCCTCCGGGGCTTCTTCCTCAACCGATGAGGCTGAGGGTGAGTCTTCCTTCCTCGCCGGTTTTGGATTTTCTGCTATGTTGCTCAGCCTCCCAGATGAACGGGCAGTCTGCCTTGTTTGCATCGAGGCACGGCCGCATGCGTCATTCACTGGTCCAGCGTGTCCACAGCCGCACGGGCCACAGTAGTTAATCGGCATATATTTCGTATCAGTATCGTCAAGTGCACCTAACGCCTGACATATAGCGTCAAGTGAAGGTGACTTTGAAAGTCAGCCAATAGGTAGTATAAAATAAATACTGTAAGATATCGATGGATGCAAAGGCAAGCCTAATAGTAATCCGTAAAGTGATAACTAAAATAGCTAAATAAATTTGAAGTGGGTAGTATAAAATAAATAATATAAGAAGCTATAAATCGAACATAAAATAAATGTAAAAGGGGAGCAATATAAAATAATGCTGTATGCAGAACTATAAGGTCAGCACTAGTGACTAGTAAAGTGTGTGTGTAAGCACTTTGCCGATGTGTGTAAGCACTCTGCCGATCTCGAGTTGGTTTTTAGCACTTTGCCGCTGTGCTATGGCAGCCTCCAGAACGTTGGCCCCGGTTCAGGCGTACTCTGGCCCGAACTATATATATATAATTCATTTCAGTCCTAAGGACCACTTTCGTAATATATATTTATATCGGTAAGCAAGGATAGCGATTCACAGAGTGTTGTAGTTCTAACCAAACCGTAGCCGTAGCAGGGTCCGTGCGTAGATTACAGCTAGCCGTTGAAACGAGCCGTTACAGCTTTCCCGCCACGGCTGATAGATAGTGAACCGTGTCAACAAAAGTTTTAGTTTTAGCTCACGGTTGTTCCAGGTTGATTGATCGTGGAGTCGTCCGTTAGCCGTTAGGAGATCCGTATATAATCCGAGGTAGAATCCTAGGAACACAGGTAGCAAGTAGACTGTGTCCTAACAAAAGTTTGAAAGGCAGTGTGGACGATAACAAAATTAATCGTATGATCTGTGTACAAAGGCGTAGTGACGCAGCCGGCGCGCGCTCAGTGTATATATCGCTCAAGCAGCGCCGACTAGCGGATTTAGCTGGAGCCCTCGCGGTTGTTCCAGGACCCGCCGCGAGGGGCAGCACCATGCGATACCTACATCGGCATATACGTAGTATATGCTTTGCTATATATATATATGGGTTCTTCTTTGCTGCTGGTCCTAATTGGTTGGTCCCTCACATTCTAACTGTTTTCGTCTAAATTAATTCTTCTTTTCATACCAAATGAAGAAAATTCCTTTCATTATACCCCAAAGAAGCAATCCAGTGAGAAAAAAATGTTTGGTTTATTTTTTATTGCAAAAATAGATTCATTTGTCACGCAAATATGACAGCTAAGAATGGGAATGGTGAAACTGTACTGCTTGTGTTGGAAACTACTTCATTGTAGACCAAAATATTCAAACAGCTGTTGTCTGCTTCCAATCCTAGGTTCTTTTCCCAGAATGTTGCTGGTTCCTGGCATTCCACACCCACTAGACCGTAGCAAAGGATGTCAGTGGAAGTATCGGTGTAGATCATGTGACAGAAATTGGGTCCATCTGGTCACATGACCATAAAGAATTCTTCTGATTGGTCAGATTTATATACTTTTATACATAGCAGTTCATGATGTGGTCACTAAGTGTCACCTATGGCTGGAATAGGTTATATATAAGACCCAGTGTGTGTGGGTTACAATGAGGTAAAATTAACCTTACTATGAGTTATAGAAACAATTTATAATAAATCTATTATTGAGTCCACAAATTATTGGGTGCAAGACCGAATAGCCATAAAAAGACCCAATATGTAGGTAAGGACCCAATACTTCGAGTTTAACAACCACTAATATCCCAATAGTAATGCAGATTTTAAACTATATAAAGTATGGCTACGTAGGAAAGGAAGGATAGAGACGCGTGTTGGGTCGGACACTACCCTATAGGTACATTAGTTGATTAAGGAGGGAAATTTCAATCGTGGATGATTGGTCTTCCGCATTCCACTGCTCTTTGCCCTATCCTAATTATGCTGAGCGCCTGGCTAGGAAGTGACAAGTATCAATTTTTAAGTAATTGGTTTGACTCGACCAGGGTTCGAACCTATGAGCTCGAATCCCACGACCTACCAAAACGGGAGACGGACGCTCAACTCCCTCAGCCATCCCGTCTGGTATCATTATATATATCTTGTTTGTTTTCAAATTTCAGTCAGAGGAAGATGAAGAATGGCCTGCCCACTCACCCAAAGCTGAAATGCCAGATGATTTTGATGATCCTTCAACTCCTCAGCACAGTGAGGAGGAAGCCTCTGAGGTGATCATCAAGGTCGAGCCAGGAGAGGAAGGACGACACTCTGACAGCAGCAATGATTTTGCTGTGCCACAACATAATAACCTTGAATTTAATGCGCTTCAGCATAATGATATTAGTGCACATCAACACTATAGCAGCTATAGGCCACACCACAATAGAAATGCATTTCAAGTGGCTCAAAATAACAGTAGTGATTTTGGTGCGCCACGACAAAATAACAGTGAATTTAGTGTGCATCAACATATTAGTGATTTTAGTGAGTTTGAACATAACGGCAATGAATTTAGTGCGTCTCAACAAACCGGTCTCAGAGGTACAGGCAGGGGGGACAAGTGGACACATGACCATATTTTGGGCTTTGACAAATCCCTTAGAAACTCTGTCAGTGATGTAGCAGATTCTCACGATCTACACAAACAAGGAGGGACAACTTCCGATAAAACTAGCTATGAGGAGGCCCATGTTGCGCTGCTCATTGCCGCAAAGGCCACACTTGACAAGGCCAGTGCAGCTCCAACAGAGGATGCTATCACCAAGTACATCAAGAATTTGGAGGAAAACATGCGTAAAGTAAAAGACACACGGACTCTGCTCATTTTGCAGAATAAAATTGACCAATTAATGTTTCAGGCAAGTGTGCATGCTTGGGAGCAGGAGCACAATCGGAAGTTTGCATATCCTTCGTAAAACGAAAATCCCAACCTAGCTCAGCAATCGAACGGCTTAAGTCCCTCGCCCACCACACATGAGATAGGCACCTAGCAGTACAATAGTCATCTAGCCAAATGAGTCCTTTCAACCTCCGAATAGACCAGACGGGATGGCTGAATGAGTTAGAGCGTCCGTCTCCCGTGGGTTCGAATCCGTCGTAAGTTCGAATCCTGGTCGAGTCAAACCAATGACTTAAAAATTGATACTTGTTGCTTCCTAGCCTGGCGCTCAGCATTATTAGGATAGGGCAAGGACTGGTTGCCTCAGTGTCAGGATAATGTGACTGAGTGGGATATCAGGTCATGGTGCTGATGGCCTGGTCTTCCAGTGGGGCAGCACTATAAAGTCGCCATGACTGCGCACTGTCACAAGTTGGTACCTGTCCTGATATGACCTTAGATGTTGCTAGGACGAAAAACAACAAACAAACAAATCAACCTCCGAATATTCTTGAACATTTTCAACTAAGTTGCTATGCATAGTGAAATACATTCATTTGCTTGTTGAAGTCATCAAGATCATTATATGTAGTGACACAGCAATGGATCTGTGTTTGCAGACAGAGATGAGTGGTTCCACCAGTCACACTTGGTTGAGTCACAGAGCAAGGTAGTCAAAGAGCGAGGTGTGTGTTTACAGAACATCGTTATTTCTACTCGTATAATTCTTATGCATCACATATAATATGACACTTTCACTTTATTTAAGAGTAGGGAAAATGTGCATATAGATTCTGATTTGTCCATATAACTATGGGCCCACTTTTAATTGTCCAGTGCTCCCACATATATTCAGGGATGAAAAATCTCCGCGATTTCGCGGATTTCCGGGATTTTTCAATCCCGCAGGACCATCAGCGTATACTAATATGTGGTGCAGATGCTGCAGCACTGTAGGCGTATACTACTAATATATGCTTCAAACAGCGCGGCACTATCATCATGTACCAATATATATTAAACCCGACTTCCAGAAATTTTCAGCGATTCCCTCACAATGCTAAACCTATCTGAGAAAACCCGCTTTTTCCCCCGGAGACCACTTTCATCCCTGTATATTATATTGTTTCCATAGGACCGAAATTGCCTTTCCTTTCAACCTTTATCACCATGCAAAGTAATATTTTAATTGAGATGCAAGACTAGTTAATATTAGTTTTAATACCATTTAAAAAGAGATTTTTGTTTATTTATTATATTTTAAGTTCTATTTTTTCATTTAAAGGAAATTATTTGTATTTAGACCTGAATGCATCATTTTTGCAAAACCAAAACTCCGGCTTAGATTTGATCCTACATATCCACCCTAAATACTGGTGCACATACTAAGCATTCTGCTGCTGCATAGAAGAGATATTAAGTCAATTTAATAGAAACTGTTATGGGGGCATCAGTAACATGTATGTATTTATCTAAAAATTGTATTGCAGAAACTCAAAATCATCGGACTATGCAATTATAAATACTAACAAATATACAAAGCAAGGATGAAAGACCTCACGATTTTTGATAATCCACGTTTAAATAAAGTTTAAAAAAAGGTTCTCATGTGTATGGATGATCTCACATTTTCATCTACCTAAATATGACAAAATGTCAATTATGTTTTAATATTTACTCAGCAGTAAAATGTCAATTATATATAAACATTATTTACTCAGCGGTAAAAAGTCAATTATATTTTAACATTATTCACTCAGACATGGTGCACCACCCCAGGCTGGGCCTGGCCCTTGGGGCCTTTTGCAACTATCGGTTCAGAGCCTTTATGTCGAAACCAATGAACGATCACTTAACAACAGGAGAACCAAACTGGCCATGCAATACATAGTCAAGTTAAAAACCAATGCATTGAATCCTGCATACAATTGTCTATTAGAGACATGCGATGAATCCACATATGAAGCCAGGCCGAATTATATCTGGCCCCTGAGGCTCCAAATAAAACTTCATTTGGAGGGACCAGACGGGATGGCCGAATAAGTTAGAGAGCATCCGTCTCCCATGCTGGTAGATCATGGGGTCGTGGGTTCGAACCCTGGTCGAGTCAAACCATTGACTTAAAAATTGATACTCGTCGCTTCCTAGCCAGGCGCTCGGCATTATTAGGATAGGGCAAGGACTGGTGTGCTCAGTGTCAGGATAATGTGACTGAGTAGAATACCAGGTCATGGTGCCCACAGCCTGGTTTCCCAGTGGGACAGCACTATAAAGTCGCCATGAGTGCGCACTGTCACAAGTCGGTACCCGTCCTGATATGACCTTTGATGTTGCTAGGACGTAAAAAAAACATAAAAACAAAACAAATCATTTGGAGGCTCTAGGCATGGATTTGGGTGTGGGAGGATGCCAAAGTCCCAGAACATCCCCTGTGAGCGTTAAGGAAGCGATCGGTTATCTTTTGATTCGCGTAGCTGAGGAAGACTTGGGACACATCCTCTGGAATATAAAAGACTACATGCAGAGATTCAAACCCAGTTTGAAGACCACTTCTTCATGATTGGGTAATTGATTGATTGGTGGTTGCTTCACGCCGTGTCGGCAGCATACACCATATTCACGACGAGAAATGTTTGTTTTTTGTTCAAACCATCGCTTTTACATGTAAAAACAGACAATGGGGACCTTTCATGAGCCATTTCTCTCGCTATACACTAGGTGGCAGCACCTGTTCCCGGTCCAAGTCGGCCGTCATGGTTGGATAGGAGGGGGTAGGTTTAGGGATGTGTGTGGTGGGGGGTGTGTGGTGGGGGTCTAGGTACATGTGTGTGGTGAGGGTTTAGGGATGTGGTGGGGGTATAGGTGTGTGGTGGGGTGTAGGGGGTATAGGAATGCTACAACATTGTGAGGTGCCGCTCTGCAAGACACCCCTACACCTCCACCACAAACCACCTACATCCCCACCACACACACCGTCAACCCCAACCACATCCCTAAGGTCCCACCACACCCACCCGACTATTCCCACTCACCCCTACACCCCCACCACACACCATTAAATCCCCATACACCCCCACCACATACACCAACATCCTCACCACACCCCTACACCTCCACAACACACGCACCACACAAACATACGCCCCCGCCACACACACCTACACTCCAACCACACCCACCCCACCATACCCACTCACCACACCCCTAAATCCCCAAACACCTCCACCACACATGTCCAAATCCTCCCCACACCCCTACACCTCCACAACAAATGGGACCGGCATGGTGCGCCATCTGACGAGAGACTCATGCAAACTAAAAGCTCCCCATTATGTGCCAATAGACTGACACACAATACATTCAGGGGGTGGTTCCCCCTTCAGCAGAAAAGTATGTGTAAGCCACGAGTGGCCAATACGGCAGTGGCTAAGGACCACTTGGTCCCGCCGACCTCGAGCATGAGTCTGTGGTGGGTTTCCCACAGATGGTTCAATTTCTTTAAGTTTATTAATGTTTTCATCCCACTCATGTTGCCATTTAGATTTTATGTGGGTGGCTATTAGTGGTTTCAGATCAGAGTGAGGGATCAGACATGGATCAAGATCACAGTTCAGGGCCTTCTTCGCAGCCCGATCAGCTCGTTCGTTTCCTTGTATGCCGGCATGGCCAGGCACCCAGCACAGGTGGATGTCATGCACATCTGTTGTCAGCTGGTTCATTTAATAAATGACCGTTGCTAGAATAGGGTGATTTGTTTTCAGTCCAGCAACAGCCAGGAGGCAAGAGAACGAATCACTGTATATAACATAGTTAGTGTGGTTGGATACCTCGATACACTCCACGCAAGAAGGAGTGCTAGGGCTTCTGCAGTGAAAATCGAGCTCTGATCAGGCAAACGTATGCCAAATTTTTCCTGTCGGCAGACTGCCGCAGCAGCTACCCGGCTTTGGTCTTTCGAACCATCAGTGTATATGGAGAGGTGGTCTGCAAACTGGTCTTGAATCTCTGCATGCAGTCCTTGGTACTCAAGTGGATGTGTACCAGACTTCCTCAGTTCCGTGAGTCGGAGGATAACCGATGGCTTTCTCAACCACCACGGGGGATGTTCCGGGACTTTGGCATCCTCCAACACATCCAAATCCACACCCAAGGCTTCCAAATGAGGTTTCATTCGGAGCCTCAATGGCCGGATGTAATTCGGCCTGGCTTCATACCTGGATTTGTCATGTTGCTCGAATAGACATTTGTCTGCAGGATTCAATGCATTAGTTTTTATCTTGACTACATATTGCATGGCCAGTTTGATTCTCCTGTTGTTAAGTGATGGTTCATTGTCTTCGACGTAGAGGCTCTGAACCGGTGAGGTCCACACCTCTTCCTATACACTGATGGTCCCAAAGACCAAAGCCGGGTAGCTGATGCTGCAGTTTGCCAAGGAAAAAATGTGGCTTTCACATGCCCGATCAGAGCTCAATTGTCACTGCAGAAGTCCAAGCTCTCTACCTTGCGTTGGCGTGTGTCCTGGTTTCCAACCACACTAAATATGTTGTATACAGTGATTTGTTCTCCTACGACCAGGCTGTTGCTGGACTGAAAAAGACCACCCTATGGTGGCAAAGGTTATTTATAAAATGAACCAACTGGCAACAGATTGATATGACATCCACCGGTGCTGGGTGCCTGGCCATGCCGGCATCCGAGGAAACAAACAAGCTGGTGAGGCTGTGAAGAAGGCTCTGAACTGTGATGTTGAGTCATGTGATCCCTCACTCTGATCTGAAACCACTAATAGCCACCCACATAAAATCAAAATGGCAACATGAGTGGATAGTTTTTATCTTGACTACATCTTGCATGGCCAGTTTGATTCTCCTGTTGTTAAGTGATGGTTCATTGTCTTCGACGTAGAGGCTCTGAACCGGTGAGGTCCACACCTCTTCCTATACACTGATGGTCCCAAAGACCAAAGCCGGGTAGCTGATGCTGCAGTTTGCCAAGGAAAAAATGTGGCTTTCACATGCCCGATCAGAGCTCAATTGTCACTGCAGAAGTCCAAGCTCTCTACCTTGCATTGGCGTGTGTCCTGGTTTCCAACCACACTAAATATGTTGTATACAGTGATTTGTTCTCCTACGACCAGGCTGATGCTGGACTGAAAAAGACCACCCTATGGTGGCAAAGGTTATTTATAAAATGAACCAACTGGCAACAGATTGATATGACATCCACCGGTGCTGGGTGCCTGGCCATGCCGGCATCCGAGGAAACCTCACTCTGATCTGAAACCACTAATAGCCACCCACATAAAATCAAAATGGCAACATGAGTGGGATAAAAATATCAATAAACTGCAAGAAATTGAACCATCTGTGGGAAAACCACCACAGACCCACACAGGAGTTTGGTGGGACCAAGTGGTCCTTAGCCGCTGCCGTATCGGCCACTCATGGCTTACACATGCTTTTCTGTTCAAGGGGGACCCTCCCCCTGAATGTATTGGGTGTCAGTCCCCACTTACACCCAAACACATTTTATTCAGTTGTGTCGATTTATTGGCCTTGTGCCAACAGTCTTGCACTACAAGCAGCATGCATGACCTTTTCACAAAAGTAAAACGAGAAAGCATTTTGGCCTTTTTCAGGGCAGCTGGTCTATACCATCACATTTAGTCCATTAGATCAATTAGCAATCTTTAACTTTTATCTAAATTCTATTTCACTTAGCCACAAATTATGTAACTGTGAGATTGTACTAACACAAAATTGATTTGGCTTTTGCATTCTGTAAAAGCGATGGTTGAATAAAAACCAAACAGTGTCCCAGCATCTGCCATGATTCCCTGATTTTTTTATCTAATGAATTGTTTTCACTGCTAGACAGTTATAGAGATTTGATATCCCAACAAGCAGTTTATTCCCATCTGAATGTGAATTTCTCTCATTGACTTTGAATTGTCAGGGAATCACGGAAAATCACCGGAAGTCAGGACTGTGTTGAGGATAGGTCTCGGAGACGCCTTTTGGCTTATTTGCGTTCAGGGTGCGTCTCAGAGACACCTCCCATTTCAGCCAGGAGGCAAAAAGGGCCCCGAAAATGGCGCAATATTCAGTGGTTTCAGCCAATCAGAGCACTTCTTTTCCATTGCAAAATGACTGCCGTCTATGGGGGCGGCCATTTTCCAGGTGACAGATTGCTTTTACTGTTCAGACTAGCGTGGCATCAGGGATTTCCCCGAGATGACTCGGAGGCGTACCCTGAATGCGGCCCAGATTTCATACACTACTCTCCTCACATATGTGAAGCAGGTTTAAAACCGGATCCTGAAAAAATTACTGCAATTAGGGATATGGCTTCTCCGACTAGTAAAAAGGAAGTAAGACGTTTGCTAGGCTCGGCAGGATATTATCGACAATTAATTCCTAATTATGCTGATGTCGTAGCACCTATTACTTATTTAACTAGTAATAAATGTAGATTTGTTTGAACTGTAGAATGTAAAAATGCTTGGAATGAGTTAAAACGTCAATTATTAGAATGTGTCCTTCTAAAAATTCCTGATCCTTCTACGTCTTAGCACTATGCCTAGGCCGATTTCATTACAGACTGCTTGGAGAACTTTTTGTCAGTGTTGTGACTATTATCACCTACCTCATTCATTTTAACAGCTTTTTCCTCCGAGATCACTTTCAACTCTGACAAAATATAGCTCACCAAACTACCCAACCCTTGCCCGCTGAGTTCTGTATTCACCTTGCGTGTGTACTGCATACTTGGTCTTGTTCATGATTGTACGATACTGATGACAGTACTTTCTGATAATGAGAGGATATATATATATATATATACCTGATATGTGTGTGCATATTTGTTGGATGTTTGTTTGTTGTGGTTTTACGTCCTAGCACCATGTATGGTCATGTCAGGATGGGTACCGACCTGTGACAATGCACACTCATGGTGACTTTATAGGGCTGCCCCACTGGGAGATCAGTCCAATGGCACCATGACCCGATATCCCACTAGGTAATATTATCCTGATACTGAGCTAACCAGTCATTGCCCTATCCTAGTAATGTTGAGAGCCATGCTAGGTAGCGACAAGTATCACTTTTGTAAGTCATTGGTTCGACTCGGCCAGGATTCGAACTCCTGACCTCCATGGGAAGGCTGTGCTCTACCGATTCTGCCACCATATCCGGTATTTGTTAGATCACCGTATAGCCTTTTAATTGTTTAATGAAGCCATGCTGGCTCAGTTTGACCACATTCCTCTGCAACGAATGTACTAACTTATTAAATAAATATGGACATTTATTAGTTGTGTGATGAGGTTGCTTCTCCCTACTTGAACTGTGGAACTAAAAGAAAGACACAAACACCGCACTGTCATATTCCCCACTCTGATCTGAAACCTACCATTCAAAAATACATTTGGAACCTATGGCAGATCGAATGGGATGAACACCCAGACAACAAACTCCATAGAATAACCCCCTCCATGAATGGGCTGCCGCAGAGTCGCCTGGAAGGGTGACACAACCAGGTTGTTTTAACAAGATGCCATATTGGCCACTCGTGGCTGACACGTTTTTCTGCTCAAGGGGGAGCCTCTGCCTGAATGTATTGGATGTCAGTCCCCACTGACATTTAAACACACTTTATTAAACTGTGTGGATTTCATGGCCCAGTGCCAGCAATTCTACACTGCAAACAACATGCATGACCTTTTTACTAAAGTAAAACAAGAAAACATTTTAGCCTTTTTGAGGGCAGCTGGTTTGTACCACCTCATAGGTTATTAAACAAATTTCATCAGTGAATAATACTATCATTTAGACTTTTCTTTAGCTATTATGATTGTGAGTTTACAAAATTCATGAGTGTCCATTGACACAAAATTGATTGTATGCTTTTACATGTAAAAGTGATGGTTTGAACAAAAACAACCATTTCTCACCGTGAATATGGCCTATGCTGCCGATACGGCGTAAAGCAACCACCAATCAATCAATCAACCGCAGTGTCAATAGAGACTTTTTTTTATTCCTTTGAGAGGTCATGTGTTTGTTCCTAGACTGATAACGAGTGTCGAGGGCTCTTAATCTATTGTGGAGGGTTGGTATAATAGGCCTATAATATATATGTGGAGTGAGTTGGTATGCAGGTATTGCATGTATAGCAATACCTCAGGGAGTTTGACGACCCTGCCTTGCAGAGTTGTAAACCACTGCCTTGTGGCACAGGTTCTTGACAGAACCGAACGCTAAGGGAACAAACCCTCAACAGAAAACCATGTCACTGTGGCAGCATTAAGGGCGGTTGATGTATGGAACTCCCAACATCTCCCAACCAGCCACTGCAGGGACAAATAGTTTTGCGCCTGTCTTGACATGTTCTTGCCGGTGTGAAACCTCTATTTGCTCCCCGAGAGAGTGCCGCTGGTAACTTGCAAAAGCCAGGAGCACTTCAACACTTTTGCAGGCAGCTTTCATGAAATGGGAGAGCGGCAGTCAAGTAATGAAAGCAGTCTTTGTTGCATCATGACCGACAGCATGATGATGATGATGATGATGATGATGGAGTAAGTTACAGAGACTTAACTCTTATTAGTACTTCTGTCATAGTGTTTGTCCTTGCCTCTGGCCAATGTGTTGCTTACTCTCTTAACTCTGGAGTACTTTTTATCCTACTTTAGTGATAACGCCTGCTCTGTTTTCTACCTAGATAAAAAAATCACCCTGTATTTGCAGTCGGAGGGAATGACAACATTGTCTAAATACGGGCGAACATAGCTTTAGTATAGAATGGGAAGTGAAATTTCTGGTTCCAGTCTCTAATACTAATAGCTACATATATCGGCACAGAATTGGTGAAATGAGAGAGAATGCAAAAAGACAAAATGGGAGCCGCAGAATGCTGTCGATTTCACTTTTAAATTATATTAAGCTACATTTTTGTTAGATTTTTTTCAACTCAAATCTAGCGGATAAATATGAAGAAATATATGAAGAATATATTTTGCTTCTTAAATTAAGAAGTTATGTGCTGATTTCCTTTACCCAGCCGTTCACCACTTTTCTAATGGGCTGTTTTTCATCCCTACGCAAAATAGGGGTAAATCTCATCTATTTTCTATCTATATTCATCATTGCTTTCAGCGAAACTTCCGGGGTGTGTGCCTGTGATGCTGCAGCGCATCTCGTGGAGTGAACATAATCTTGTTTCAAATATAGCCGACACGGTGTAAAGAAACCAACAATCAATCAATCAATCTTTTTTCCATCAGGAGAAATAATTTGGAAATAGTTTTAAAACAGCGAAAAGATCAAATTTGACCCTTTGGTGAAGTTAACAGTACATAACACTAAAAGTGACGTTTTCATGGAAGTTTAGAAAAGACTACCTCTCATATTGAGTAGGGCATTATCAGTTTCTGTAGACTGGATTGGATTATTGCAATGGTTGCCTTTCATTTTGCTAGGATGTAACAGGCATGTGATTTCTCCGGTTTTAGCCGGAATTCCAGGGTTTTTTTTGGCCGCCGAAACTAGAATTCCGTTTTTTTGTTAAATTCAGTTTTTTATTTCTTGCCGCCGAAACACCTCTGAAATACACTATTTGCATCCTTCTCGCGATTCAGTGGTATGCTGTGTGTCCCCACGATAACCTAAACAAAATTTCACGTTTTTTTCCTGCACCCAATCACAAGCCTGATGTAAACAACCCCGCTCACAAAATAACGATGATAGGCCATAATGATGATAATACTGAGAAATTTGTATTATCTTTAAAATAGATAACAATCGAAACGGTTTCCCTCTGGATTATGTTTATTTATTTTGTATCGTTTGCTGAGAAGAAATAACATTTCATCTCTTTCTCTATTTTTTAATTAAAAAGAACGTGAAAGGCAAAATGATGAAGGAAAACGAAGGAAAGGCCAGGAAAAGGGGGCTATGCGTTAGCATATGCTGCAGTTGAATGCTAAGAGCGAATATTTATGTGGTAAATGAGGTCACTAGATGTTTAAAGGGATCTGGTATAGACCGCTGAGACTAGAACTGTACTCTGACAAATGCTCCCCAAGCACACCTTTTCAGTTTGTGTAATTGAATATGGGGAGGGAAAGTGCCACCGTGGTTAGTGTGCAAGTGCAACCTAAAAGGGTTCCCCGGTCTGCGAAACCATAGGCCGTATTCGATTATGACGATTTGGGTCATCCAAGTCATCAGGATTTCAAATAAAACACGCCGAGGTCAATCTAAAAATACACGAGTCATGTGCAAAATGATCCTACCCCAATGCAGAGAGCGTGTATATAAACAGATGAGAGAGACAACTCCCGCGAAAATCTGTAACACAGGCTACAGTGGCGTTCCTGGCGGTTAGTGTTGAACAAGCTTTGAGTTTGCCATACGTGTAGTGCAAAACATTTGTTTTTATTCAAAATTAATAGAAATGCAGAAGCCTAACCTTATCGATTTAATATAATCCTTTTGGTAAACATGTTTTCTATATGTGTACTAAGCGGCTTGTTTCTATTTGGTGTAGTTTTAGAGATATTTCACTTTTTCTGGAGGAAGATTGCACACGACCATTGACAATGCCTTGAGTTTGCCGTACGCGTAGTGAAAAACGTCAGTTTTATTCCAAATTAATAGAAATCCAGAACCCTAACCATATCAATTTAATATAATCTTGTTGGTAAACATGTTTTCTATGTGTATTCCAATCAGTTTGTTTCTAGGTGGTGTAGTTTTAGAGATATTTCACTTTTTCTGTAGGAAGATTGCACATGACCATTGACAATGCCTTGAGTTTGCTGTACGCGTAGTGAAAAACGTCAGTTTTATTCCAAATTAATAGAAATCCAGAACCCTAACCATATCAATTTAATATAATCTTGTTGATAAACATGTTTTCTATGTGTATTCCAATCAGTTTGTTTCTAGGTGTTGTAGTTTTAGAGATATTTCACTTTTTCTGGATGAAGATTGCTCACTGCCATTGAAAATGCCTTGAGGTTTCCCCATATGCTTAAGCTGTTCAACAACCACCACTTGGAGCGCCACAGTCGGCAGATGTTACATGCTCTAGTATGGGAGTTGTCCCTCTCATCTGTTTATATACACGCTCTCTGCCCAATGCCCCACATCTTGGCTGGGGGTGTCAGGCGCATTGACTGCACTGGTATCTGTAAGCCTACAACTACCAGAACAATTCCCACATGTTTTTTAAATTTAAAAAAAAAAGTATGACCACCCAGATTAATTGAATGGACATATGACTAAACTATGCAACCATAAATGCTGCTGTAGTTATATTGGTTATTTAAAGCTGCTTAGTCCGATGAAAACATCAAATTTTAAAAAGCAAAACAATTATCTAGATTTGATTCTACCTTAGATACTGATGCACTTATTAAACATATACCGGCACATATAAGGGGATACTGAGTCAATTAAAGCTGCATAGTTCAATATCAAATTTTCAAAACCAAACCAATTATCTAGATTTGATTTTACATATCTAACTTAGAATATATACTGATGCACTTATTAAGCATTTGGTCCTGCATAGAAGGAAAGACTGAGTCAATTTAACAGAACCTGTTACTGCAGAAGTCTATGGTGTCAGAGTTTTGACAAGCTTGCCAAAACTAATTTTCCATGTTTGCATTCAAAATATCTCAAAAGTTTACCATTTAAAATAAAAGTAACTTTGAACTAATGTAAAGTAGATACTAGTGATCGATCTAATATATTTATCTCAGAAAAAGTACAGAAATTCAAAACCATCGGACTCTGCAACTTTAATAGAACTTGTTACTGCAGAAGCCTAGGGTGATAGAGTTTTGGCAATCCTGGCAAAATTAATTTAGCATGTTTCCATTTTAAATATCTCAAAAGTTTGCGATTTAAAATAAAGGTTACTTCAAACTAAAGTAAGGTAGATCATAATGAACAAACTAATATGTTTATCTCAGAAAATGAAAGAAACTCAAAACCATCGGACTATGCAACTTTAAACAACAAAAGATTTGAATTTTTCAGCCCCGAGCTTATTCGTTGATGAAACTCCAGGTTGTAGGATCTGCACATGATACAAAAAAAGTGGTTCGGATGATCCGAGTTGTTTAACGATTAAGGCCATATTTGGTCATCTGATGAGTTAATCCTACCTGTAATGTCATTCATACATTACAGTCGGAGTTCATTTGTGGTTTCAGTGATCTATACCAGGGAACTTTTAAACACTACCTTCAAGAACAATCTTCTATTCACGACTGTATTCTCTTGCTCAAAGTTTGGCTTTCTTTGCGAACCGACTTATTCTGAAGGGATCTAGGGTGTAGGATGGCGGCTGGCCCAGCGCCAACTCTGCGAGTACCTTTCCAACGGCAGGCGCCATTTTGAACCCGTGACCTGCAATAATAGACCGAGGATTTAAAGTTATCTTCAGTAATGTGCTTTAGCGACTTTTGATGGTGAATAAGCAACGTCATGTTAGGGGTCCTTCCCAATTATCAACATTTTCACTACGCCTGGGCCACGTTCAGGGTATGTCTCGGCGACGTCACGACGATGCTTTTTGGCCTGTTTGCGTTCAGGGTGCGTCTCGGCGACGCCTCCCTTTTCAGATAGGAGACAAAAAGCGCCTCGAAAATGGCCGCTGTCTCCAGTGGTTTCAGCCTATGACAGCACAGCTTTCCCATTGCAAATGGCCACCGCCTATGGGGGCAGCCATTTTTGATGAAACCAACTGCTTTTGCAGTTCAGACTGGCATGACGTCATGCCCGTTTTGGTGGCACCGCCGAGACGGACTCTGAACGCGGCCCTGTACTCTGAAACATTAGGTAAATATTGTTGTCCGAACTTATGTATGTATGGATAGTGATAAGCCCCTTATCGAGGTCTGTAGTTTTGGCCCCCCACCCACCACACCAGGGGGGGTCCAAAACTACAGGGGGGGGGGAGTCTCCCAGCGTGCACTGCTCCCCCCCCCCCCCCCTGCGCGGGGGTCACGCACTCCACGCGCTCGGAAATATGTATATGAGCCTGTCTCAAAAGGTGCTAACTCTTCGGGTTTTTTCCCATGGTAACGATTGACACAAAACAGCCCAGAAATGGTTACACTGAAAACACAAGGACATTTGCTTCAAATCAATATGTATTCTATTGGGATTATGAAACACCATGTAAAAAACAAATCAGTTTATCCTGAGCAAATGCATAAGCAGATAGTGTGTTGATCGTTTCTCTGGACAAAGTTTTGTCCCATATTTATATTGCTTAGCACCTGTTGAGACAGTCTCATATGTTTATATCTACATGTGTGTGGTATGTATGTGTATGTATATATATATATATATATATATATATATATATATATATATATATATATATTAATAAATGTAAAGTATATGCATATGTCATTGAGGATGCTTTTGCAAATGAATAGAAACTTGACTAGAGCAGGCCTCGAACCCACACTTCTGCCACTCAGGGGATAGGGTCCTAACAATTAGGCTCTCTAACCCACAAATCCGAAGTGGAACTGTGCTATGCAAGCAATATGATATGAAAAGGATTACGCTTTCCCATTTTCAAATGTTGGCAGCAATGCAATTCTGAAGGGACATATAGGAGATAAATAGTAAAATATCAACATTTTAATTGTACACTTTGTCGGGGGTGGGGGTAATATAAAAAGTGCATGTTTTGTACACTTGTGAACATGTTTATAATTGTAAAGGACCCCTTTTGGCCTTAGTCAACCTCTGAAGTTGTATAATCCGATGGTTGTAGATGAGAAGTACCACATTTTAACACAATGATTTTACTACTATGTCAAACGGTGCAGCGGTCAGTTTTAATTATTATTTGTTTCTTGGAGCTTTACATCCTGGCAACATCTAAGGTCATATCACGATGGATACCGACTTGTGACAGTGCACACTCATGGCAACTATATAGTGCTGCCCCAATAGGACACCAGGATGTCAGCACTGATTTGATATCACACTCAGTCACATTATCCTGACACTGAGATAACCAGTCCTTGCTGTATCCTACTAATGCCGAGCACCATCCTAGGAAGTGACAAGTATAAGTTTTGTACGTCATTTATTTGACTCAACCGAGAATCGAACTCCCGACATAGACCTTACCTATTCGGCCATTGTATCCGAACAGTTTTTATTAAGACATTTTTCAGTTTCCGTGTGAATGTAGCTTTCACCTGTTTGCATAAATAAATAAATTGACTTTCACAGATAATACGCACCAGAGAAGCCAGCTGCAATAACGATGTTCTTCCAAGTAGGGTGTGTGTCCAGGATATAATCCTCATCAGGGGTGTTCTGAAGGTCAAAGTAAACATCCTTCATAATCTATCTCAGAAGGTTCACGTTCCCACGTACTGTCCACTGGTCCCTCAGCGTATTTACAAACCGGAATGGGGGACATGTGGCGTAGTTCATTTTCCGACACTTGGTGGCGCATCGGTAGTAGTGGGCCTACACGGTCATTGACAATGCTTTGAGTTTGCCGGTACGCGCAGTGCAATACGTATATTTTATTCAAAATTAATAGAAATACAGAACCCTAACCTTAGAAATTTAATATAATCTATTCGTTGTATGTTTTCTATATGTATGCCAAGCGGTTTGTCTCTAGGTCTTGTGGTTTTAGAGATATTTGACTTCTTCTGTATGAAGATTGCTCACGGCCATTGACAATGCACTGAGTTCGGCGGTACGCCCAGTGCAAAACGTTTATTTTATTCAAAATTAATAGAAATACAGAACCCTAACCTTAGAAATTTAATATAATGTATTCGTTGTATGTTTTCTATATGTATACCAAGCGTTTTGTCTCTAGGTCTTGTGGTTTTAGAGATATTTGACTTCTTCTGTATGAAGATTGCTCACGGCCATTGACAATGCACTGAGTTCGGCGGTACGCCCAGTGCAAAACGTTTATTTTATTCAAAATTAATAGAAATACAGAACCCTAACCTTAGAAATTTAATATAATGTATTCGTTGTATGTTTTCTATATCTATACCAAGTGGTTTGTGTCTAGGTCATGTGGTTTTAGAGATATTTGACTTCTTCTGTATGAAGATTGCTCATAGCCATTGGGTTTGCAGTGTGACAGTGTGCCGAATAGGCCCACTAGTTCAGTGGAGACGCGAACGGCAGGAATTTGAACTAAAAAGTCGGAGGTCCCCCATTAGTGCTTGCTGTCCCTCCCATTCCTATCCTTCACTATAGACCTATTTCATATGACGTCAGTATGGGTATTTAGGTCAGTGCACGTCCTGCTTGGCTGCAGGACGGCACAGTCTCACTGCAAACTCAATGGCTATGAGCAATCTTCATACAGAAAAGGTGAAATATCTATAAAACCACACCACCTAGAAGCAACCCGCTTGACACACAAACAGATAACATGCTTAACAACCAGATTATAATAAATTTATACGGTTCAGGTTCTGGATTTCTATTAATTTTGAATAAAACTAACGTTTTGCACTGCCCGTATCGGCAAACTCAATGCATTGTCAATGGCCGTGAGCAATCTTCTTACCGAAAAAGTGAAATATCTCTAAAACCACACCACCTAGAGACAAACCGCTTTGCAGACAAACAGATTATATTAAATTGATATGGTTCGGGTTCTGGATTTCTATTAATTTTGAATAAAACTAACCTTTTGCACTGCTCGTATCGACAAACTCAATGCATTATCAATAGCCCTGAGCAATCTTCATACAGAAAAAGTGAAATATCTCTAAAACCACACAACCTAGAGACAAACCGCTTCGCACACAAACAGATAACATGCTTAACAACCAGATTGTATTAAATGTATCAGGTTCGGGTTCTGGATTTCTATTAATTTTGAAAAAAACTAAAGTTTTGCACTGCGCGTATCGTCAAACTCAATGGCAGTGTGCATTCGTTCTGCAGTGAAGCTGCGTGTGCATACACAATGTTTGTAAACATTGAAAGGGGGCTATAGCCCTATTCTTTAAACTCACTTTGATTTAAAGTTTGAATCGATAGCGACATGCTTCCTGATGACCAAACTTGTAGATTGTAGTGAAATGGACCCAGCAAATATTTTGCATCACATAACAAAAATCTACTTCATGCATGTGTGTTCACCAGCACCCACATTATTTGAGTATACCGTCCTTGTATCCCTGGTGTGCATCTGACGGATACCGCAGCTCTGCACATCCCCTTGTAGGACTCCGTGGTGGGTGGGGATCAAGGACGACGAAATATTAGTAAACAAACATGGCAAACAACTACCCCCCAAAAAAGAAAAGACAGATGGCTGACAACTCGGATTCCGAAAACGACGCTCCTATTAGTATTACAAATTGGCCGCGATTCATTGTGATCGCATTCACTGACTTGGCTGCCAGGCCCTTTTGCTTTGCCATTGATAAAGGCATCAAGGGGATAGCGGGCACCGTCACAAAGGTCATACGAATGAAGTCTGGTGATTTTCTAGTTGAGTGCGCTAAGAAGGCCCAAGCCGACAACCTGCAACGTGCAAGCACGTTGGCAGGTGTCGGCATAAAGGCCTCTCCTCACCGTACCCTCAACTCTAGTAGAGGAGTAATCCAAACTAGAGATCTGAGTGGGGTTGGTGAGGATGAAATCGCACTCGAGCTGAAACCACAAGGTGTACAAAACGTTAGAAGGATAACGATAAGGAAAGAAGGTAAGGAAATAAAAACAAATACCTACATCCTCACGTTTAGTACACCAGTGCCGCCCCAGAATCTTAAAGTTGGTTACCTCAGTGTTGGCGTGGATGCTTTCATCCCGAATCCTCTACGCTGTTTTAAATGCCAAAAGTACGGACACGGAAAGGATAACTGCAAACACGAGGTAACCTGCTTCCGATGCGGCCAGACGGGTCATGACAACACTGATTGTCAGAACCAGGCAAAATTTGCCAATTGCCTGGGTCCCCATATGGCCGTATCGAAGGATTGTCCTGTTTGGCTGAAAGAAAAACAAATCCAGTGGGTTAAAACTGAAAACCGGATAAGCTACCCGGAGGCTCGGAAGCAGGTGGAGGAGCTTACCCCTTCACCACTTGCCAAGAGCTACGCCGCGGTGGCAAAGCCCGTTACCAGGACAATTGATTGCCAGACCGATTTGACATGGCTGTCGGGAGAGAGACCCATGGTCCGCTCACCGACCCAGAGTCCGAGTGTAAAGCCATCTGGAAAAAAATCAGAAATAAAGTCGGCCTCTGTTCAGACAGAGGCTGCTTCAAGTTCTATACACAAAACAATTGAAAATGGAAAAAAAGAAGTAACAAAGAAAAGCGCTTTAGTGCGCGAAAGACCACTATCGGGCCGTATGCCCAAGGGGGCAGCATCCCCCATCCCCACCGGAAATCAGTTTTCTGCGCTGCAGGATATTGATATGGCCGAGGTTCTCCCGAGCCGTGGCCGTAGCGTGTCCCCCAAGGTGAAACTTGTGGGACGTGTGCCTGTCACGCCACCAATATGACAGGCACAAATATAATACAATGGAACTGCCGAGGTTTTAGAGCAAACTTCAGTGAGGTGCGATTGCTTTCTGAGAGGCTTGACCCTCTTGCCCTTTGCTTACAAGAAACATATATAAAGGCTACTGATCAGATCTCCCTAAAACACTACAATATGTATCACTGTTGTGTGCCGGATGGGGAACGAGCCACTGGTGGCTTGTCCGTTCTGGTGCGTGAAGACGTGATACATACCCCCATAACCTTAAATACAACTTTTCAAGCAATAGCCATTCAAATTAGTCTGGATAAAACCATTACAATATGCTCCATATATATTCCCCCTAACTCCATTTTTTCAACACAAGATCTAGAAACTTTAACGGATCAGTTACCTTCCCCCTATATTTTAATGGGGGACTTCAATGCACACAACCCCCTGTGGGGTAGTGCAAACACAAACAGCAAGGGCAGGGGAGTTGAGAATTTCCTGGGCAATCGCGCTTTGAGCTTTCTAAATGATGGGTCCCATACCTATGTTCATCCTGGGTATGGGACCTCCTCTGCTATCGACCTCACCATTTTGGAACCTGATCTCCTGCTGGACTTCTCATGGAGAGTCTGGAATGACCTTTGTGGAAGTGACCATTTCCCTATCATGATTACGACCAAAGGACCAGCTCGGAACCGGAAGGAACCGAGCTGGCGGCTGAACAAAGCTGACTGGTCACTGTTCCAGTCACTCGCCCGGGAGAGGTTCGCGGGGGTAGCCAGCAATGATCCTGTTGCAATGAAAACATTCACAGAGATCTTGGGGTCGATTGCAGAGGAAACCATTCCTAAGACCTCTGCTTTTCCAAAACATATAACAAATCCTTGGTTTAATGCAACTTGTAAGAACGCGGTCAATGAGCGGAAAAAGGCGCAACGTGCTTTCTTCCGGTGACCTACCGCCGAAAACCACATTCGCTTTAAAATTCTAAGGGCTCGGGCTCGCCAAACTATTAGGGAGGCGAGGAGGCTGTGTTGGAGACAATATGTCTCCGGCATAACCACTCGCATCCCACATTCTAAGGTATGGACCATGATCCGGAAAATAAAACGGAAGGCTGCTGCATCATCACTCCAACACCTAAAACACAATAACATTCTTTTAACTTCCGTAACTGAAATAGCCAACCTTCTTGCAACCACATTTTCCCAGAATTCATCTGTACAAAACTGCCTTCCGGCCTTTGCGCAGATGAAGTTGCATATGGAGCAACAACCAATCAATTTCAAATCTAATAACACTGAGCACTACAATAGTTTCTTCACAATAGATGAATTAAAGCATGCTTTAAATAGGTCGCACAACACTGCAATAGGTCCAGATAAAATACACTACCAGTTTTTAAAACACTTCCCACCACCAGCAGTTGAACTGCTTCTGCAACTTTTTAATAATATTTGGCGCACAGGAGACATCCCAACCTCCTTGCAAGAGGCCATCATTATTCCCATCCCCAAACCAGGGAAAGACCATAGCGAGCCCGCGAACTACCGCCCAATAGCGCTTACAAGTTGCATTTGTAAAACTTTCGAACGAATGATTAACGATCGCCTCGTCTGGATCCTGGAGTCGGAGCACCACCTGACCGACATCCAGTGTGGTTTCAGGCGGGGGAGGAGTATCCTCGACCACTTAGTCCGATTGGAGTCGTTCGTTCGAAATGCCTTCATAAACAAAGAACATGTTGTGTCCGTTTTTTTCGACCTTGAAAAGGCGTACGACACGACATGGAAATACGGCATCCTGAAGGATTTGTTCAATATGGGGTTTCGAGGGCGCTTGCCCATTTTCATTTCTAAATTTGTATTACACCGAAACTTTAGAGTTCGGGTCAATGCTACTCTCTCTGATCCTTTTGATCAAGAGATGGGAGTACCTCAGGGTAGCATTCTATCTGTTAGCCTTTTTGGCATTAAAATTAACAATATAGTAAAATCCATAAAGAGTACTGTATCCTGCAGTCTCTATGTAGATGACCTTTTAATATGTTATAACGGTAAAAATATGAACACTATAGAACGGCAACTCCAATTAAACATAAATAGCCTTTCCTCATGGGCAATGGAAAATGGTTTTCGATTTTCCAAATCGAAAACGGTTTGCATGCACTTTTGTCTTGTACAGACATTGCACCATGACCCTAATTTAACATTTGTAAATGAACCCATCCAAGTTGTCAAAGAGACCAAGTTCTTGGGAATCATATTTGACAACAAATTGTCTTTTATCCCTCATATTAAGTATTTAAAGTCTAGATGCCTTAAGGCACTAGACATTTTAAAAGTTCTAGTCCACACACAGTGGGGAGCAGACAGCACTGTCCTGCTCCAATTATATAGAACATTAATACGTTCAAAATTGGACTATGGCTGTACTGTTTATGGTTCAGCCAGAAAATCATACATATCACAGTTAGACACTATACACCATCAAGGCCTTCGGCTGGCCCTGGGGGCTTTTAGAACCTCGCCCGTCCAGAGCCTCTATGTCGAAGGCCGAGAGCCTTCCCTTAAGAGTAGAAGGCTCAAACTGTCTATGCAATATGTGGTCAAATTAAAAGGAAATATTTTAAATCCTGCATATAAGTGCATTTTTATGCCACCATATGAACACCTCTATGAACCACGGCCAACATACATAAAGCCGTTAGGCCTCAGAATAAAGCCTCATTTGGAGGCACTGGGAGCAAATCTACATAATATAGCACCCTCACAATATTCAGATGTTCCTCCCTGGCAACTGAGGAAACCAAACATCATCCTCCAGCTGGCCATGTCGAAGAAATCTCAAACGCACCCACTTTCATATCATGAAAGCTTTATCGATGTGCAAAGTGCTTTTGGTTCCCACCTAGCCGTTTACACGGATGGGTCAAAGACAGACAACAGAGTGTCTGCAGCAGCAATCGTCCACGGACGTGAATTAGGTACGCATATTCCAGATCAGAGTTCCATCTTTACTGCTGAGGCAGAAGCACTCCTACTCGCGTTAGAGTGCATCGAAACCTCAGCCAGTCATAAATTCATCATTTTCACTGACTCTTTTTCCTGCCTTCAGGCTTTAAACAACAGGAAACTGGACCACCCAATACTACTTAAAGTACTCATTAAACTAAACTCTCTTTCAATAGCAAAATTTGACATTCACCTATGTTGGGTGCCCAGTCATGTGGGTATCCCAGGAAATGAGAGAGCAGATCAAGCGGCCACTCGAGCCCTGACTGCTCCTTTGGAACACTGTCATATTCCCCACTCTGATCTGAAACCTACCATTAAAAAATACATCTGGAACCTATGGCAGATCGAATGGGATGAACACCCAAACAACAAACTGCATAGAATTACCCCCTCTGTGAACGGATTGCCACAGAGTCCCCAGGAAGGGCGACACGACCAGGTTGTTTTAACAAGATGCTGTATTGGCCATTCGTGGCTAACACATGTTTTTCTGCTCAAGGGGGACCCTCCCCCTGAATGTATTGGATGTCAGTCCCCACTGACATTGAAACACACATTATTAAACTGTGTGGATTTCATGGCCCTGCGCCAACAATTTTATACTTCAAACAGCATGCATGACCTTTTTACTAAAGTAAAACAAGAAAACATTTTAGGCTTTTTGAGGGCAGCTGGTTTGTATCATCTCATATAGTTTTTTAAACAAATTTCATCAGTGAATAGTACTATCATTTAGAATTTTATTTAGCCTGACCAGAAAATATATGATTGTGAGTTTACAAAATTCATGAGTGTTCATTGACAAAAATTGGTATTATGCTTTTACATGTAAAAGCGATGGTTTGAACAAAAACAAACATTTCTTGCCGTGAATATGGCCTATGCTGCCGACACGGCGTAAAGCAACCACCAATCAATCAATCAAGTTGCATGGTCCGATGAAATATAATTTTGTCAAAATTAAAACAAGTACTTACATTTGATCCTTTATATCCAACTTAGATACTGGTGTATTAGCTAATGATTTGGAACAGCATATACAGAATAACCAGTGAATTTATAACCTCACCCCTTTGGACACTCACTTTGAAACACCCATTATGCAGGGAAGCCATTAACTGTTGCCCCTCCCCATCCATGTTGGATATTCAATGCTGTTTGGTCAATGCTATAAATATAATGAATCGATTTGGGTAATTGACATTTTTACATTTGTCAATTAAAATTGCATTTGCCATCAGGACTATGTATGGTATGAGGGAGGATAAGACATGGATGACATAACAGTAAATAATAACAGAGCAATAATATGTACATGAGAAATGCAAATTCATTAGATAGCAATGCGAAATGTTAAAGGGAATCAGTATACCTGTCCGGGAAAACAAATGAAGTCGGAATAGTTCTAATTTGTGCTACAGGGTGGTGAATGCTTAGTACTGAACTTTTCTACAGGTTTCCGGTTTTAATGCTATGATGGCAGCAGCCGTTCTGGTTGTGCCTATGTGTTATCGTTTGGACAGGATCCATTGCAAATACCCCGGGTTCTGCGCTTATTCTACGATCCAGCCAGACCTGAGCATTAATGGCAAATGCGCAGATTTCCAGGTTTAATGCTACGATGGCAGCAACTGTTCTGGTCATGCGTTATCATTTGGACAGGATCCATTGCAAATGCACTGGGTTCTGGGCTTAACGCTATGACAGCAACAGCCATTCCGCAGCATATGTGCCGGTGGACGGCTCGGGATCACAGAGCGTGCAGGTTGTCATAGTTGAGTGTAGAAACTGATATGGTGCTACGACTCCAGGCCGTCCTCCAACGCATATGCTGTGGAACGGCGAATTTACGATGGATCCGGTCCAAACCCGGAAAGCTGTTTATTTGCAGCAGATCCATTCAAACCATTAATGCTCAGGCCCGGCTGATGTGGCCAGCATGGAATGGCTTTCAAATGCACATATCTCACTCAAATTTAGAAATATTTTTAAAATTCAAAAAGAATATTGCTTCTGATTCATTGGAGCTTCAAGTGAAATTATAATTTTAATGTTTGGACGCTTTTTGAAAATAAGGTGCTTGTGTGAATGGGGCTATATATATATAGGATGTATAATTAATTATGCTTATATAAGTAGGCGGAGTATATATTCCTTATTATTATTATTACTATTATTAATCTCCCATCTACACTATTTATTATGTCCAATCGCTGACTTGCCTCGATTTGCCCCGGTTGCCCCGGCAATGCCGCGGAACGGGCAGGCCTAAGTCAGTCTGCTACTCGATTTCAAACTGAGCAGTCGCACGCGCTACTGGGCAGTCGCACACACTACAGCCCTCCCTACAGCAGCAACAAACACAGTCTACCTGTTACCTGTGTCTTACCTTGGCTGCCGGGACGTTTCAACGAAGTATATCGGGAGGATCGTCTACCTACACTGCTATCATGCTACCTGAGTGTCGACGATCTCCGTGTCGACGACAAGCTCATCGGTGTAGTGAAGGGACGTCGGAAGATTGATGACGGTATCGTTGACAAAATTTTGATTCGACCGTTATAATCTAAATCCCAAATCTTCGATCTGAGTCGACTAACCATTTGATGTGTTTGTCGACGATTACTTCATTATTATAGCATGTATCTGAATGAATAACAGAGAAGGCCGCATGTCGAGGCTAAGAAGTCGACTGGCAGTACTTTAAATTGATATTTTGTCGACGATTGCTTCATTATTACAGGAAGAATCTGAATGCCGATATGTGTGTCGACCGAATTAAGTCGATTAAAACGATATCGGACATATCTCAAGTACTCGACATTATGAACTGATTTAATACTAAATCGACTTCAATTAATCGGCCGTTTTATTTGATTCTTTTACTGAATCGATTTAAGCACCTTAGTACTCTGGTATTAGTACTTAAGGACCTTAGTACCCTGAGTGTGGACCCAGGTGCAAAACATTATGTCCTAATGCAGACCGGGTGCAAAACTTTATGTCCTAGCAACACATAAGGTCTATATGACTAACGCACATATCAACTCCAAGAGGACAATTCTACATTCATGACCATGATTGTCTAGCATAAGGCTACATGTGCTTTCGATTATAGCCTGAACTATGGAAATTCGACTCAATAATCGACACTCCAGTCGTTTTATTTGAATGGCTTGTTTACTGAATGAACTCAGCACTGACTGAATGAAGCAATTAAGCACCTTAGTACTCTGGTCTTAGTACTTAAGGACCTTAGTATGCTGGAACTCGCCGAGAAGCAGGCCCAGGGTGCGGGCAGAGCATTTCTAGTTGGCTGCCATAGCCCAGCGGCTAAAGCGCACATCCATACTTCAAGCAGGTGTCGAGAATGTTGTGTCGATTAGAACATATCTGATAAGCACCTTAGTACTCTGGTCTTAGTACTTAAGGACGTTAGTACTCTTGAACTCGCCATGCATATAAATGCAAATACATATATATATATATATATATACACATACATGTATATATACAGACTGTGTGCAAAACATTATGTCCTAGCAACACATAAGGTCTATATGACTAATGCACATATCAACTCCAACAGGACAATTTTACATTCATGACCATGATTGTCTAGCGTAAGGCTACATGTGCTTTCGATTATAGCCGGAACTACCCTGGCCACAATATGCCTACTACAGGATACTGTAGCGACTGTGGCGTTCCACACAAGAACCACGACTCAGCATTGTGTGTTATGAAGAGCGCGGAGCTCCAATTGACTAAACCAGGCAGGTCCACGAGGAGCATTGGAGCTATGAAGACCACCAAGTCGGCTGACGAGAGGAGCGACCATGGCGACATTGAGCCGGCGGTATCAGCCATGGCTTCGCTGTCACTACAGGAACGGGAGAAGATCATGCTTGAAGGCATCGAGGCCCTTAAGGCTGAACTGAGGGTATCGGTCCTCGAGGAGGAATTCGAGGAATTAATTGCCGAGCGTGAAAAACGACGGAATCGACGGAGGACGACCGTTAGTCAAGACAGCTTTGCGACGACAAAAGTTGTGACGGGTCACCCTGCCGCAACGACGGTTGGGCCTGCAGACGACTACCAGAGGGCGATTGCGACTGCACTTCCCCCACCGACATGGACTCATGGAACTGAGTGGGACGACGGTGACCTACATTGCAGATCACGACGACGTTCACGAGAATCGAGCAGGAGGAGACGATCTTCGAGATCCAGCAGTGCTGGCAGCTCTTCGAGGCGACGACGAAGCAAGTGGTCACTCAAGCGATACGCATCAGCAAAGGGCGTTCGACATTTGAATGCTCATGAACTAATTAGGGCATCGTGTCTCTGGTGCCTTGACATACCTGGACTTAGCGTGAGTAACTACAAGGCGATTATCCAGCACATTAGTTTTATTTCCACCAGAGCAAGTGACGATCATTACAAGGATATTGCTCATGTAGATCATGTGCTGGCTATTCGTAAACTTGCTAAAACCATCGGTTTTGAAGCTTTCGGTAAGGCACACCAAGACGAAAGCATTGTACATTACGGCCCCCATAACATGAAAAGTAGGAAGGCCGGAGGCGGGAACTTTACTGGCCAAAAGCGTTTGATGGGTAGCAGTGCACGTAGGGCTTGCTATGCATGGAATGGGGATTCAGGTTGCACCAGGACTGAGGACGACTGCAGGTTCGCCCACAATTGCTCTCGCTGCGGCTCAAAATCTCATAAACGTTCAAAATGTAAAGATTTACTGCCAAGCTCGGATCCACTGGGGACACTGGATGGTGATAACGATGCCACCTGTGATGACCGAGGGACTATAAGCAGCCGGCCTGATTCTGTCTTGCCAGCCGGATGCTCCCATAGTGACCCAAACTGGGACAGAGAACTATTTCTATCCAATGACTGTGTTGAATGGGCTTTACATACTGCTAACATATCCGATACTGACTTGCTTGATTCGTTCCCCTTTGATCATTTTCAACGCATAACCTGTAATGTTGATGATTCTCCTGGGGTTGAGGCTCTTGGTGTGGGTGATGTTAACATAAGCTAGTCTCATTCTTCCGCAATTGGGGATGGTTTGCAATGGGTGCAACCATGTGGCACCAGTAGTGATGATCTGTTATTTGTAGAGTCTGACGATCATGGTGCCCTGTGTGTACAAATTAAGGAACAGCTTGGTGCGCCACCAGTGGCAATTAAGGTCACTAAGGAATGTGTGCAAGGTTGCTGTTCATGTGTGCATGCTATCGCGGGGGTCGCTAGCCAACTTAAGCCATGCAGGTTTTTTGTAGAGCTATTTATGAGAGGCGACACTGATCCCGACTGGGTCTATCTCATGATAGGAGTGACTTTTGGGTTTCGGGTGATCAATCCCACACGTGACAGTAGCTATATGCCTGAGTGTGCTAAAAAGAAATCAGCTTGGGAGAATGAGATCATTAGTAAAAAAATTAGTGATGAGGAGGCAGCTGGTGTCATCTCGGTTGTTCACGACCTTCCAATATGTACTCATGACACTTTTGTCGTCCCAAAGGACGACGGCGGTGGTCGTGTAGTAATCGGCTGCAGTAGGCCCTCTTCGCAATCGGTTAATAATTATACTCATGAGGTTTGTACCAAATTCTCGTATAAGGGCTTAGACGACGTGACTGACATGTTAGAGAGGGGGGATTGTCTCGGAACCGTAGACATAAAGGACACCTATCGTGCGGTATCGATCCACCCTGATGATCGGCGTCGGCAGGGTCTGAGACATCGTAGGACACTGGGTGAGGACTTTACCTATTTCCTAGACAATCGCCTCAGTATGGGATTATCCTCTAGCCCTTATATCTTTACTAAGATTTCTGATTTTGTAGTCTGATCTTGTGTTCGTGAGGGATTGGTCGGGGTTGTGAACTACTTGGATGACTTCTGTCTTATAGGAGGTACCACTAGTGAGGTGCGTAAGGCTCAGAGAACACTGATAGCGATCCTCAGGAGGCTTGGTTTCTTTGTTAGTTTCAGGAAGGTCAGTGAGGTCGACACCAAGGTGCGTTTTCTTGGTATTTACGTCGACTCGGTCCAATTACAGCTTAGTCTCCCCCAAGATAAATTAGACAAAACACTAGAAATCTTGCACAAACTTCATGGCCGTAAGAAAGCATCGAGGAAGGAACTTGAGCGGGTGGGGGGCCTCCTCGCAGATTGCTCTAAGGTAATTAGGGGTGGTAGGACTTTCACCCGGCGTATATACGACCTTATCACCAAACTAAAACGGCCATTCCATAGAGCTAGATTAAACGAGGCTGTCAAGGAGGACCTGAACTGGTGGCTGAATTTTGCCAAGTCTTTCAATGGTAAGGCTAGGATATTGGGCAAGTTTGCCACTGTCGTATCGACTTACAGCGATGCTTCAAACTGGGGCTTCGGGGCCTTGCACGACCGGGATTGGCTAGTCGGGACTTTCGCCGAGGGTCACGCTGATTCTCTAGACGCTTATGCAGGCCACCACCATCATATTCCTCCAGCTGAGGTTAAGACCGCCCACATCAATGTTCAGGAGATGTGGGCGGTTTGCGCTGCATGCCATCGCTGGAGTGGTGGTTGGCGGGACAGCACTGTCATGATGGTGACTGATAGCGCAGTGGTTCAGGCTGCCTTGAACACGGGAAGGTCTAGGTGCAAGGGAATCATGTACTTCCTCCGGAGGATTTTCTGGCTGGCCGTTGAATTCAACTTCGAGTTCAGTTCAGTGTATATACGCAGCCATGTTAACGTCATTTATGACGCATTGAGCAGGCTAATTAGTGAGGATAGCTCAGATAGGATCAGGAGTGTTGATTGCGCTAGAGCACTTTGTTGTGCCGAGATCTTTGATAATCCATATTTTTCTTTCAGCAATAGCTGTTCTAAAGGCGATAGAAGAACTTAAGGCCAGGGTTGACTGGGCGTCAGAGACCGGTTATGATTATCTTAAGACCCCATTAGGCACTCTTATAGTTAACGGCATGAGTTTGCCACTTCACTCTTGCCGATCTCACGACTGGTGGGTTGGGGGGTTGACATGTAGCCATCCCCCTTTGGCCTGTTTATTATGCTCGCCATGTCGCACAATAAAAGTGACCGACCCACCTCTCGTCTTTCTCTTTCATTACATAGCCCTACCTTATATATATATATATATATATATATATATATATATATATATATATATATATATATGTGCTGTATAATCCACCATGGGAATATAAACAAGGGCACTACCGGTCTTCAGTTCCCTATGTAATAGTTAGCACTTATCCTATCTAGCTGACCCTGTTATTATGACATAGGCCACAGTGGCGCCCCCTGTGAGCGGCCCTGTGCACTGTATGCCAGCTGCGCCTGGCCTTAACGCCTTCATATATATATATATATATATATATATATATATATATATATATATATATATATAGGGGGTACAAGGAAAGGAATGGAAACATGCACTGATCTCTGTGTGGCTGTGTGATTTATGTTCATAAATTATGATGAAATTCTTAAATGTTCTGGGTGGGTGGGCAAAAATAACAGAACCTGTAGACGAGCTGCTGTAGATATTTACTGCCTCACCGTGTAAATGCAAGTCTCCGTGATGCTGGGCCTGTCTTGGAGACCCGGGAAGTGTTCACGAACAAATTCACGCATTGCCTCCAACCAGTAGACCGGCATCTGTACAGCATCCCGTGCATCCGGGTCCAGCGGGGAGCCAAAGCCAACGTGGGAGCAAATCTAGGAAGTGAATTATTTGTTAAAAGTTGCATGATCCGATGACTTTCAACTTCTGTCATTTAAATTGTTTTAATTTATATATATATATATATTTAGTTAATAGCTAAATATATGAGGTTGATCAATGTAGGACATTACATTAGCTTGGAGTAACTTTCATTATATAGAGAAGTAAATTGATCAAATACATATTTTTTTTTTAACCTACAAACCCCATGCTTAAATGGTTGATTGATTGCTGATGGTTCAAATGACGTTTTGGCAGCAAGGGCCACATTCATGGCTAAAGGTTAATGGTGCTATTATAAGACTTGCTAATCACATTCACATGCCTATATTGAAATTTACACGAAAATCCCAAATCGACAAATGTGTGTCAAATGACGTTTAATGGTAATGCCCCTAGCAATACTCGGATTTGAATTAATTGTTAATTTGATTGAAATTTGGGCCATCTTTAAAACAAAAACAAAAAAGTATCTTTAATTTAGTCATGTTTTCAGTGATATAGGCCTACATATATATTTGTTAACACAATTTTATGTATGTAGTAGTCTGTAATGAGCCCCACTACCATACGGTGGAAGCAGCAACAACACTGACCCATGTTTGCTAAGAAGTAGCAACAGGTGGCAGCACGCTAGCAGGAACAGTCCTAAGGGTTGGCTGTTCCACCGACTGCTCGTGATCCCTCAACTCGGGGGAGGTTATGTGCTACCCGGCTGGGAAGTGACAGGTCACTTCTCTATTCTGGTATTCAACCTATTCATGTGCGACCTAATTAGGCATCAAAACGAGGCTGAGTAAGCATCAGTATTGGAAATGGCCATAAGACACTACTGTGTGCCGATGTGTATGAACTACTACATAAATTAAAGGAGTAAAATTTGAAGATATTAACTTTTGAAACTATCATAATCATTTTTTGCTTACCTTTTTTTTAATTATTGGTCAATTTTCATGAAGATTGAGCATGATCAGATGCACTTCAGTAGGCAATGTCAACAAAGTCACTCACCTTGGCTGCCAATCTTTTCTTAAATTCAAAATTGCATAACTTTCTTAATATAGATATATTTTGAGCATTTTAAAGCTTTTATTAATTTCTAATTACTAAGACTAGTTGTTTAACTGTGTTGCACAGATAACTACGCTGACAGTGCTGCATTATATGTTACCACCAAAACTATGCAGACTTGAAGTTGACAGTCACATTGTAGTTAAAGAATTGGGAAAATCACTATGCAAGGGTCACCCAATCTTCGTGAAAATTGGGCAATAGATAGAAAACAGGTATGCAAAGATGAATATGGTGGTTTAAAAAATGAATACCCTCCAAATTTGAGTGATTTCGAGAGGTATTGGTCGACAACAAAGTATTCACATTACTTTTCATACAGCGGCACCTCGCAGATGCTTACTTGGCCTCGGTCTGGTTTCAACATGGCCACGGCGTGAATAGTGTGAATTGCCAGAATAAACCAGGGACCACCATAGGGTTCAAGGCTATCTCAGTCAGTGTTTCTCCAGTGCTTGGGGTAATCTAACATTTACTCTCTTCAGGGATGAAAGATCTACGCCATTTCGCGGTTTTTCACCATTTCTTTTTGTGTTTTAGGTTATTTCTAAAATATTCTACAATATGGCAGTTCATGGGATTCAAACTCGGGGTTTAAACACCGGTTGAATTAAACCAATGACTTAAGAATTGATGCATGGTGCTACGTAGCCTGGCACTGAACATTACAAGTATATGGAAAGGGGTAGTGGAATGAATGAGGAAGACCAATCGTCCTCGATTGCTATTTCCCCGACTTAAAGCTGATTAGTCTGATGAAATATCAAATTTTCAAAACCAAACCAATTATCTAGATTTGATTTGACATATCTAACTTAGATACTGATGCACTTATTAAGCATTTGTTTCTGTGTAGAAGGCAATACTGAGTCAATTTAAAAGAACCTGTTACTGCAGAAGTCTATGGTGTGAGAGTTTTGGCAAGCTTGCCAAAACTAATTTTCCATGTTTGCACTTAAAATATCTAAAAAGTTTACCATTTAAAATATAAGTAACTTTGAACTAACGTAAAGTCGATTCTAGTGATCGATCTAATATATTTATCTCAGCAAGAATACAGAAATTCAAAACCATCAGACTATGCAACTTTAATCAACTAATGTAATAATATAACAACATTAAATGTTGAAATGCTTGACATTATATGGGCTTCATCAGTGACATGTTTTTATTAAATTTGGATTTGTAAACTTGGATTCGATGCTTTTATCAGACTACGCCAATTTAAAGCTGCATAATATAGTCCAATGAAAGTTTCAACTTTCAAAACCTTATCTAGAAATTTATTCTACATCTCCAACTTAGATACTGGTTAAGCATATCTTGCTGCATAGAAGGGAATACTATATCAATTTAATAGAACCTGTTAGCTGGTTAGTGCTAAAACCTATGGGGTTAGAGTTTTGACAAGTATGCCAACATTTATTTGGCATATGTACACTTCAAATATCTCTTAAAGTTGCATGTGGTAGCATAGTTATGTGGTAGCATAAAGAAAAGTGTGAAGCGAAAAACACCTTCACATGGTTTAAGTATTCATGGGCCGGTAGTCCATACACGCCCACTGCTCTGCTGGTTCCGGTTCCGGTTCCGTTTCCGCTCGGCTGGAGGCTCTCAGGAACTATGAAGGCAGGCATCCCGCCCACCCTATACATCGAGGACTTCTCCCCATCCAGCTGTCTCCAGTAGGTAACCGACACAGCCACCGGCTGCAAGCAGAGCGCTGCTCAATGAGTTGGGGGTTTATCATCTGAGCAACATCTGGGGCTACCCGACCCAGAAGAGCTGTGGAAGTAGAACTACCATAATGATGCCAACACGGGTATTCTGAGTTCCGCTAGTCCCCCGCCCAGTAAGAACTGAGGCCTAGCATGCCGGTGTTGCAGTTTCCGCGGTACACCAGTTTGCGAGGGACACATCGTTTCTGTGCATGCGTCAAAATCGAACAGCATCGTCACTAACCTTATAAATTTAATATAATGTTTTTGGTAAAGATGTTTTCTATATGTGTTCCAAACGATTTGTTTCTAGGTGGTGTGGTTTTAGAGATATTTCACTTTTTCTGTATTTTCTGTATGAAGATTGCTCATGACCATTGACAATGCCTTGAGTTTGACGGTACGCGCAGTGCAAAACATTAGTTTTATTCAAAATTAATAGAAATCAAGAACCCTAACCGTATAAATTTGATATAATCTTTTTGGTAAAGATGTTTTCTATATGTGTACCAAGCGGTCTAGGTGGTGTAATTTGAGAGATATTTGACTTTTTCTGTATGAAGATCACTCATGGCCATTGACAATGCATTTTAATGTATGTGTCCCTCACAAACTGCAACACCGGGTCACAGACACAGCTCACACCGAGGAAGGTGTGCGACGTGGTGAGTACTAATACACCATGATACAGGAAGTGATATCTCATCTCGTGTACAAGACCCGACGGAATGGCCAAATGAGTTGAGCGTCCGTCTCCCGTTTTGGTAGATCGTGGGATTCGAACACACGGGTTCGAATCCTGGTCGAGTCAAGCCAATGACTTAAAAATTGCCCCTTCCTAGCCAGGCACTCGGCATTATTAGGATAGGGTTGGTTCAATGTCAGAATAATGGGACTGAGTGAGTGGGATACCAAGTCATGGTGTAGCACTGTAAAGTGGTCATCAGTGCACACTGTGACAAGTTGGTGCCCGTCCTGATGTGACCTTAGATGTTGTCAGGACGTAAAACTCCAACAGCTAAACAACCATTTTGTGTCAACTATTTGCTAGGACAATTTCACTGCAGCCTACATTAGAAACAAATGTATGGCAATAATCGTACCAAATTTGGTCACCGGGAGATATGCGGGTAAAGTGAGTTTATAGTATAGGGTCCAATAGACTACATCACGGTTCCAGCGGCGCGGGGCATTGTGGGGTGCGTCAGAGCAAAACATACCCGCGAGAAGCACATGGCTAATGCAACTTTAATGTTGAACCTGATTTGAGACAATTATAAACGTGAATGAATGTACCATAATATGGTCGGAACACCAGTGGCAAGGCGCTGAAAAAAACACACCTTTATTCGTTGAATAAAATGATCAGTTTCCCCCCAAAAGACACACAAAACCTATCGCGGCTTGAGCAGGAAGGAGTCTCAGATCCAGAATGACTCTTCCCTTTTAACTTAAATTCAACGCGTTAGAACACAATGACGAAAGAAAAAATTGCCATTGCATGGAAATCAGCGCATGCATGGAATGAATTATATTGCGAATGTTTGTATTAAAAAATTAAGATTTGCAGTACAGTTAACTGAAAATTGATAAATTTGTGTCAAAAGAGAGTGGAATGTATGCATTGAAACAGGTAAATTTACTTTAAATATTACAAGCTTAGATACAATCCAGATGACTTTAAGTTTAAGGAAAAAATATAGTTGTATTTAGTTTTTTGTTGTTTGTTTTACATTGGTACAAAGGTTGATTTATTGATTGACGTCGTGTTGGCAACACAGGCCATATATTCACGGCGAGGGGTCAAAAGGTTTCTCATTGTATTTACAATAAAGGGACAAGTTCTCAAATGATATTTGTACTGCAAGTCACACCAAATTATACCTGAATGGGGAGATCCAGTGACAGGGCCGCCGCCATCTGTCCAGCCCACGACCCTGCGGCAAGCACAATGCTCCTGGCCCAGTACTGCCCCCTGGTGGTCTCCACGAGAACCGTTGAGCCCGGCCGGATGTTCAGAACCTTTTCGCCATCGTGCAGTTTCCCGCCATACCTCAGGAACATCTCCTGTCGTGATTGAGTGGATGTAGTGCTTGGATGATGTAGTTTTTGAGTAGTGTAGAGATGGGGTGATTGAGTGGTGTAGTGATTGAATGATGTAGTGGTTGAGTAATGTAATGATTGAGTGACGTAGTGGTTGGGTGAAGTAGTAGTTGAGTGATGTACTGGTTGAGTAATGCATTGCTTGAGTGATGTAGTGGTTGAGTGATGCGGTGATTGAATGATGTAGTGATCAGTGAGTGAATAATTGAGTCCCAGATTGGGTGGCTGAATGAATTGAGTGACTAATATTGATCTAGTTATATGACACTACTGTTACCATATTGCTATGGAACTTTTGGGTTACATAATTTCATTGTGTTACATGCTGCAAATTGTGTATTCCTTATTCTGCAAATTGTATTCCTTATTCTATATATCTTTTGTGTAAATAACCCTGACTTGAAAAATGGCTGGAAGACCAGTGCTTCCACACTGACAAAAGACTTATTCAGCAGAATAAACATATTTACCACCAAAAAAAAGAAAAGGGATTAGAACCCCCCCCAGGTTCGAACCCTTGTCGAGTCAAACCAATGACTTAAAAATGGATATTTTTCGCTACCTCGCCTGGTGCTCGGCATTACTAGGATAGGGCAATGGACAGTGGTATGTAGAAGACCAATTGAAAATCTCCCTGGATAGACAATATGGATGGTAAGTTAATTACCACACGTGCATGAGTCACGATGTAAGAATGCTCGAGATAAAGGGGTACGGGCACTGGGCGTTTTATTTTAATGGTTAATTACTTATCATTCATACGGGAGGTCATAACTATTCGCCTTCTACATCACGGGGAATAACCATAACTAACATATTACTGTCACCAAACAACATTATAGGAGGCATTCTGATGGATTAAAGCTAAGATTCCATATACGCGGTATGCAATATGCGAATGCGGCAAAACATCAAAAAGCATGTAAAGGCATAGTAGTGCTTCCATACGTCCGAATGCGATTTCGAACGCGAATGTGAATGCAAATGCGAGTGTGGCAAATGGATCGACCCACGGACCGATCGGTGCGAATGCAGATGCGAATACTGCTGGGTTTGCTATAGAAAACAATAGTAACTTTGACCTTCCTTCATAAATTTGGAGCAAAAATCCCCAAATATGTCATGGGTATCTTTTTTGGTTTGTTTATTTGTTTAACGACCCCCAAGCACAAAAAGTAAACATCGGCTATTGGGGGTTGGCATATATCTATGCCACATTTACCGCATTCGCATGCCGCATACCACATACCGCATATATGGAATCTTAGCTTTACTGTACACACGGAAGGTGGTAAAGTATATGACCAAATTTCATGATCCGTTGAAAGCATCACATTTTTTAAACAGAAACACATATCTAGATCTAATTCTACATATCCAACATAGATACTGGTGCAATTATTATGCATTTGTTGCTTTATAGAAAGGAATACTGAGTCAATGTAATAGAACATGGTACTGTTGAAGCCTATGTGCTTAGTGTTTTGATAAGCATGCCTAAATTAATTTTCTGTTTGTACTTCAAACATCTCTCTAAGTGAGCCATTCTTAATGAACATTACTTCACACTAAGATAAAGTAGATCATAACAATCAACCTAATGGTTATCTCAGAAAAGAATGAGGTCAGTGGTGAAATTAACACATTGTTGGTGTTGGCTTCATAGCCTACAACCGGGCGCGGTGGCCGAATCGGTAGAGCGCGGGCCTCACGTGCGGGAGATCGGGAGTTTGGTGCCTGGTCGAGTCAAACCAATGACTTATAAAATTGATACTTGTCGCTTCCTAGCCTGGCACTTGGCATTAATAAGATAAGGCAAGGACTGGTTAGCTCAGCGTCAGGGTAATGTGACTGAGTGGGATATCGGGTCATGGCGCTGGTGGCCTAATTTCCCAGTGGGGCAAAACTATAAAGTCGCCATGATTGTGCACTGTCACAAGTCGGTACCCGTCCTGATATGACCCTAGATGTTGCAAGGACGTAAAACTCCAACAACCGACACATCCTACCTGTGTCTTCATAACGCACTTGTCGGCATACAGAATGCCTGCGTCTTCATCGAGTATGCCCCCCATTGTGGGGGCGAACCTCATCATTGGGTAGCGCATGCGCAGCTGGGCCGGTGTGAGGTGCTCGTGCTGGCCGTTCACCGCCTCCAGGCTGTCTGCCGCCAACTTCAGCGCCTCCCCTCCTTCCTCACCAATCATCAGGATCCCGGTCTTCCTGGTAAAAGCAATATCAACACGGAAGTTTTTTTTTTATTATTCATTGACTGACGGTGATCTGACGCCTTCTTGGCGATTGATTGATTGGTGGTTGCTTTGCGTCTTGTCAGCAGCAAAATCCACATTCATGGTGAGAAGTGTTCAACTTGTATTCTGTTGTATTATTATTATTATTGAACCATTGCGTTTAATTAGAATGTAGAAGTATCTCCATTTATTTTATTTTATTTGAGTTATTGTTGGTACATTAGTTGATTAAGCAGGGGAAATTTCAATTGTGGACAATTGGTCTTCCTCATTCCACTGCTCCTTGCCCTATCCTATTATTATTCATGCCAAACGCCAGGCTCGGTAGCGACACTAATAACATATTAAGTCAATGGTTTGACTCGGCCAGGGTTCAGACTAGGTGCTTCTCATGTTGACAGTGAAGGTCATATTCAAGACGAGAAGACCTTGAGTATGAGATGCCCGTGCCCTACGTCACAGCCAAAGCAATAAGCAAAACCCTACCTGCAACAGTGGCACCATCTTCACGAAGCTGATGCAACAACGACACTGCCGATCTGGCACGGTGGCCGAATCGGTAGAGCGCAGGTGCGGAAGGTCGGGAGTTCAAATCGCGGCCGAGTCAAACCAATGACTTACAAAATTGATACTTGTCACTACCTAGCCTGGTGCTCGGCATTACTAGGATACAGCAAGTAATGGAGATGTTGGGGTTTAAAAATGGAAAAAAAACAATTCTGCTGAATTAGTCTTTTTGTCAGTGCCGAAGCACTGGTCTTCCAGCCATTTTTCAATTCAGGGTTATTTACACAAAAAGGTATATAGAATAAGGTATAAAATAAATGTTGAATACACCATTTGCAGCATGTGACACAATGAAATTCTGTAGCCCAACAGTTCCATAGCAATAGGATATGAGTAGTCTCATATAACTAGATCAATATTAATCAGATCAATATGAGTATTTACATGGTATTTAGAATGTAAGCAGAAGTTACCTTCTGTATTCATTTGATAAAGTTGTAGTAAGTTTTAATGTAGGGTCTGTTAGACATAGGCAAGCAGTATATCAATGTCAGTTTGTTAGAAATATTCTAGTGTAGTTAGTTATGTGAGTTTATGAATTATGCTGTTAGGGTGTGTGTTTTAGTACTACACTGGACCAGCTGTGACCAGTATAGCAATTAGACCAATCCCAGTGCATTTTGGTCTTACATTTTATGTTTGTATTTGGACTGTCTCTGTCATTGTTTATGACTGGAAATTATGATAATATGACTGAGTCTGATATCAGGTCATGGTGCTGGTGGCCTGGTTTCCAAATGGGGTAACACTATTAAGTTGCCATGAGTTTGCACTATCATAAGTCGGTACCAGTCCTGATATGACCATAGATGTTGCTGGGACATACATCTCAAACAAACAACCACACTAGAATATAACATCGAACGAATAAAATATTCACAACCCCAAAAAGAAGAAAAAAAGACGCGCCTGGCAGTCCTGGCCTCTTCGCAGTATAACATAATATTCTGTTATTATCATGTCGCAGAATAACACTTATTATGGTAAGACAGACTTTCATGAGGGGTCAGCGACACACAGCTGCAACCTACACCCGTATATACAAGTATCATACGCAGTATACATGTTGAAGTCATAGGGGTCACTTGACCAGGGTTTGAACTGGGGAATGGGTGTGAATACCATCACCTACCAAAATGGGACGCAGCGCCTCAAATCATTGAGCCACCCTGTCTGGGGCTGTAGTAAAATGTTGATGTGTACTACTTTGCGGGTGGAGGTGGGGGGTGCAGGGGGAGGGGGTGACAAGTGGTACGGGGTTACTAGCACAGTAGTACTCTTTATCCTACCTTGAAAATGTTGAAAACTTTGGATGACCCCTAAATCCTATAGGCAGTGCCCCATCGTGGCATGTGTCTAACCACAATAATCAGTATTCTGCTGCATGGAAATAGTAGAATAATCTATTTGGTTAGCCTTGTGACCAGTAACATTGGTTTTGTTTGTTTGTTATTGTTTTACGTCATAGCAACATCTAAGGTCATATCAGTATATGTACTGACTTGGTACCGTGCATACTCATGGTGACTTTATAGTGCAAACCCCACTGGGAGAGATGGCCACCAGCACCATGACCTGATATCCAATTCAGTCACATTATCCTGACACTGAGCCAACCAGTTCTTGCCCTATGCTAATAATGCAGAGCGCTTGGCTAGGAAGCCATAAGTATAATTTGTTAAGTCATTGGTTTGACTCGACCAGGGTTCGAACACACAAACCCATGAGTTTACAAATTTCATGAGTGTTCATTGACACAACATTGATTGTATGCTTTTACATGTAAAAGCGATGGTTTGAACAAAACCAAACATTTCCCACTGTGAATATGGCCTATGCTGCTGACACGGCGTAAAGCAACCACCAATCAATCAACCCAAAATAGGAGACGGACGCTCAACTCATTCGGCCATCCCATCTGGTTGGTAACATTGATGGGTGTGCACTTACTTGTAGAGCTGCGTGTTTGTTTCGGCCTCGAGTTGAGCCCATAATGGATACGCATCCCGGATCATGTCAGTGTAGAATACCTTCGTGTAAGCCTTCCGAATGATTCGGCTCTGACCATGAGATGATCCCCGCGTGTGAGGCAGTGGAAACTGGATGATGGATGGATGGATGGATGGACATTGGGCGAATGATTGCTCAGGGATTGGTGTTAATTTTACAGCGTATTGGCAACAAAGGCCATAGGCTAAGCGTTTCGTGGGCTAAGTCACAGATATTAGTTCTATTATCAGGCATGATATTTGTCCGTTTTTAAGCTGAATTCCGTTTTTGTACAGCCTGGGGATTTTTTTTTATTTAGGTGTAAACTTAAGGAGAAATACAAATTATGGGCACCTCTAGGTGCAGAGGATCGCACCATTACGGGTTCTGCCTGGAGAACATTCTGCTGTCATTAATGGAACTGTATTACTATTATGGCCCACCTCACCGTCAATTTCCGCTGTTCCCCTCCCACACCACTATCATCCCTGGTTATCTGTCTGTGTAGCAAATGAAATACAATTAATTACTTTACTTTGCAAGTTAAAGAAAAGGGTTTTAATATTTACGTGCATTTGATTAATTTTGGGCTCCCTTTACAACATAATGCTACATGCCCCGCACTAGCTTGGACCCTGCCTGAGTGAATGGGTATGTGATTGCTTTGTGGGTGTTTTACTCCTTGTTGGCACCAACAATAGCAGCACATTCACAATGTCAATGAGAATTAAGTACAGTAAAACCTCTCTAACCTACCACCTCCACAGATCGACCACTCCCCTATAGCGATCGCTTTATTTAGGTCCCATCAATACCATTATAAGGATATTCTAACTCTCTAAGCCGACCATCTCCCTAAATGGACCACTTAAAGTCAGCTTTACTGTATTTACGAGTGCGTTTACATGCTATTCTGTCAAAAATTAACCACCACATTTTACTCAACAGGATCGATTAATGGCTGGTGCTTTAACGCCGTGCAGAAGCAGAGTTACCTGGTTACATGGGACGCACAAGGTCACGTGACCACTCACCTGCTCTAGTAGCAGTGTCCTCTTGCCTTGCTTTGCGAGATGATAGGCTGTCCACGACCCCATGACCCCGGCCCCCACCACAACCACGTCGTACACGGCGTCGCCCATCTTGTTCTTTAAGTCTCGCATCTCTGTCCTTTGTATTGCGTCTCTCTCCCTTTCCCTGTGTTTCTCGCGTCCTTTCTCTGTGTATTTCGTTCCCTCTCAATGCGTCTCTCTCTCTCCTTCTGCTCCTCTTCCTGCGTCACTCGCTCCTTCTCTGGATACCCCTCTCAGTGCTACAATAACCTCACGGCTCCTTCACAAGGAGAATGTAGGCCTACTGGTAGGGACCAAGTCACGTGACACCGTAATGCTGCGAAATAACGGAAGTGATTGATTGAGTGATGGTGATTTTTAGCGCCGTGTCGGCAGCTAAGGCCATATTCACGGCGAATAGTTGGTTGAGTTTATTCTTAGATTGTTTTCATGATCTAGATGTCGTTTTCTGAGTAATTCGCCGAATCGACGGTGGTGGCGCCACTGGGGCGTGTCGGTGCATTGGATTGCCCATATTGCAATCAGTTCATTAGCTTGAGGGCTGAGTAGGGCCTATTCCTCTGCATTGGTTGAGGCAGTGCAAACTAATCATCTCGGTTTAGTTACAAAAACAGCCGCGGGTGGTGCCACTGACGACAGCATGCCGCAGTAAACAGCTGACTTAAAATTGATACTTGTCGCTTCCTAGCCTGGCATTCTGCATTATTTAGGACCAGACGGGATGGCCGAATGTTTTGGCAGATTGTGGGTTCGTGGTTTCGAACCCTGGTTGAGTCAAACCAATGACTTATAAAGTTCTACTTGTCACTTCCTAGCCTGGCGCTTGGCATTTTTTGTTACTAGGATAAGGCAAGGACTGATTGGCTCAATGTCAGGATAATGTGACTGAGTGGGATATCAGGTCATGGTATTGGCAGCCTGGTATCCCAGTAGGGCATCACTATAAAGTCTCCTTGAGTGCGCACTGTCACAAGTCGGTACCCATCCTGCTATGACCTTAGATGTTGCTAGGACGTAAAACTACAATATAAAACAGCTGACCAGCAGCAGTGTTATTAGCAATACACATTCATCTAATTTAAGCTATGTTTTGATGAAAATACATCAAAGAAATTAGGCTCGTTCTATATGATTTTGACTTCGTTATATTTATTCATTTAAAAATAACCCTGACCATTTACCGTCGTTAGCATCACTATTTGTGCATCACTATTTGTGCATCACTATTTGTGTAGGTTTACTGTGTGATGGTAATTTCAGACGGTGTCACTATCGGCATCAATCAATCAATAGTTCCATCCTCTAGTCGAGGGTTGGATGCAATGGTTCTCCACTTGTCCCGATGTTGTGCTGTTCTGATAGACTGTGAATAATTCAAGCCTGTCCACTGTGAAATATTTGTAAACCATGATGTTCTTGGTCTCCCTCTGCCTATCGGCAGCAAACGCGAAATCATGGAGATCTTTCATCCTGAGGTTATCTTATGGGAACTCTAGAAATTGGTTCACGCGTTGCATTGGTAAATAGGTATCACACGTTATGTTAATAGTTGTATATTTTAGGAGTCCCTTTAACTTACTTCAACTTAATATAATAACATTGTTTATCCCGTCAGAAATGATTTTCGGGGAGGGGGTGTTGCATTGTTTAAGTCACAAATCGCCTGTGGCGTGTTTGCAGCAGCCGTAGGTCACCAAATTGGCAAAACCGTGCGTTGGCCGTACGGTTGGATACGGTGGCTGTACGGCAACCGCGCTGTTTTTGTGCTCACCAAAACTAGGCACAAGGGGTTGTGATTTGTTTAACTTGACATTACAGTTTTGTCAGAAATCACAAGGCCATAGGCAACAACCCCGCCGTATAGTATCGCACCGTGGCCATACAGAGGCCGACGGTGGCTGTATGTTCACTGCAATCATTTGGCGGGCACAAACAACCTTAAGGTTTAGGAACATTTCTACCGCAGACCGCAACACCGTACGGTTTGTGAAAGTCCCATCCGTAGACCGCAGGACCATATGGTGGCAACATGATATGTGACCTAAGGCATTAGGGAAGTTTGTTGTTTGTTTGTTCTTGTTTTACGACCTAGCAACATCTATGGTCATATCAGGACGGGTACCGACTTGTGACAGTGCGCACTCATGGCGACTTTTTAGTGCTGTCCCACTGGGAAACCACGCCGCCGACACCATGACCTGGTACCCCACTCAGTCACATTTTTTTTGTTGGTACATTAGTTGTTTAGTGGTGAATGTACAGTAAATCTAAAACATAATATGTTAAAAAGATAGAAAAAAGAACGTCAAATTCGACTAGGCGTACCAAGCATACACTAAGAAATAGGTTTCGGGGTCAGTGTGTCGAGGACGTGTGCAGGCTTATGACTTTATGTGTCTGTGAAGGAGGGAGGGGTATATTTAAGTAGGCTAGCTACTAGACCGGCATGGACACCATCGTATCTGTTACTGATTAAGAATAAGAGTGATTGACATACTAGGCACTCGGATAATGTTTGTTATCTTACAACGTGTTGACAGCAAAGGCCGTGGTTAGCCATAAAGTGTTGGCGCATTGCAGTAAACACTTAAAAAAAAAAAAAAAGGAACAAGTTGCAACAATTAATCACAATAATTGTTCTTAAATATATTCCAAGTGTTTCATGTGTAGCTTTTGTTGTATTTAGCAATTTATGATTATGATTATTTAATCAAATAAGTAGAACCACACAGACATCAGGTTGGGCAACTTGGGGTGGCATCTCTCTATTCCTCATGGCTGGAGAAGGGTTCACAACGAGGAAAGGAGGAAAAACGGGTGACCACTGTCACATATCGAACATAGCCTTGCAGGATGAGTTTCCCATTCTGCAAGTACTGATATTGTGTGATTTAAACAGAAATTGATGTAGATACATTTCAAATATACTTCAAACACTTTAATCTGTGCAAAAGATACATAAATGTGTGATAATGTGTGAACAAGACACTAGTAAAATAATAGGGCGTAATAGATTAACACGACCCAGGCGATTAGGGTCACCGGAGTTGCTAGAATTTCAAATCGAACACCGCGAGTGGAGTTGACAAAAGCGCGTGCCGCGTGCAAAACGACCCATCAGGTCCTATGTGTTGATTTAATGCTTATTTTTTAATAACCCAGATTTAAATCCTATTTTGCTGTACTTATATTGGTTATTGAAAAAAAAAAGGTTTTAGATTAAGCTGCGGATAACAATCTACCCCACTGAGTTCTCGCGAACACGAGAAGAGGAAAATCTATTTCCGGCAAGTTCAAACGGGCTCAAACATCACTGGTTGTCCCACTCCTTTCAGCGCTGAATATGGTTATGCATGGCTGAGCAATGCTACCGGGCACGGTGGCCTAATCGGTATTTTCAAATAATTATCCATCATAGACCCCTATATTTCAAGTGGAGAATTGATACAAAATCATGTAGATTAATAGACATAGCAAGTTAAATTTAAAGCATTCTGTGGCCAGCATCTTGGGTTTTGTTGTTGCATTCTTTCCCAGTTCATCAACACTACACCAATATAGATAAACACTCACACTGGAACAAGGGTCGCCAGAGATTGTTTATATTATAGTTTATTCATACTAACTCAGAATTTGTTTGGATTTAGGCATGATGGTCGTCATTCACCTGAAATGTTGTATTTGTCTGTAATTGTAATATTAACACATCAATATACACAGGCACGTTTCAATTGTATCTTCCCGTAGCTGTATGTTAACTTCGGTGGATTTGGTTGATATTTTAGTGGTGGTAGGAATTGTCTACTCTTGTTTCCGACTCGAGCTAAAGATGCGATTGCTGACTGTCAGCAGTCTAGAGGTGCCACCATCCGGCTTGTTAAAGAACTACAATGTCTCGTATATTATGTTGGTAGTTTACACGAGGTGGCGCCACCATAAAAAAACAATACCCACGGCCCAGGGCCATATGTATGAACAACTTTTTATCGGCTCCGGTGTTAAGAGCCGCCACCAGGTTAGCTAACGCCGGTGTTGGGAAATGGGTCATGGGAAATGTATGGGGGCCAAAGTGTGGCGGCGTTAGCTAACCTATCCGTTATAAATAGATTTGGGGAAGCCCTCTGAGCCTGTTGCCGGCGAGCACTGCTATTCAACAATATCACTGCAGATGCGGCGGCGGCGTTAATATCGTGTCGATTTTTGGTTTAATTTGACCAAATTTCACTTTTTGAGGATGTTATTCTGTTAAATATGATAGCATTGAATAGATTTGGGCTTAATCGGTGCCTAACACCGCAAGGCACCAGCAAGCCTTGTTATTGCTGAGCCTGTTTCCAGCAAGCACCGCTATTTCACAATATCGCCGCCGATCCAGCGGCGGCGGCAGCCTTAATATCGGTTCGATTATTGGTTTAATTTGACCAAAATTCGGCGGCGGCGTTAATATCGCTTCGATTTTAGGGTTAATTTGATCAAATTTCACTTTTTGAGTATGTAATTCAGTTAAATATGATAGCATTGAATAGATTTGGCCCTAATATATTGTGGCGAATTGTTTTCTTTAGTATGAATATCGCCGTCGATGTAGCCACGGCGTTAATATCGCTTCGATTTTGGGGTTAAGTTGACCAAATTTCACTTTTGGAGCATGTTAATATTGTTATTCTGTTAAATATGATCGCATTGAATAGATTTGGGCATAATCGGTACCTAACACCAATAGTGTGGTATGTAATGTAAGGACAACAGCTCCCGTAGGATTTTTGTGCTAAAATTGATTTTTTTGCAGTTCTGGCTTCAATAGGGTTCAGGCTAACAGAAAATGATGGGGTCCAAATTTTCAGACCCCTCCCCTGTTCATGGGGGGTCATTTCCATTTTGAGACCCCCCGCAACTGGCCATTCACCTATCTCCGGAAGTTATTGACCGATTTTCATACTTGAAGTGTCAATTTGTAGGTTTTCAGGTATGCTGAGTTGATTTATGACACTTACAAAGCAACCGGAAGTTTCCTTCTTGCACTTCCGGTCAGTATATAGGGTCTCGCTCCGTATCCTCACCATGTATGATCAGATTTTCACAATCTGTGAGACTTTTGTGAAGAACTCTGAGCTGATTCATTGCAAAGTTCCTCTGGGAGAGTTATTGAAGTATTTGCTGGCAAAACTGTCAAATCCGACATAGAAATTCCGAAGAATCAGTACGCTATTCATCGATGTCCATATCTGGAGTATCCTCCCGAATAGTATATGTACAGTCACAGCCATAGCATTTACAGAGTGGAGTGCAGGGCAGGCCATTCTTCAAGCAGCTACACCTAATTCCCCTGCACCCTGCTTTGCAGCCACATTTGACGAGTTCAACTATAGCCCGTGGGGCAGGCAAGGCAAGACATCTCACTGGAACATACACCTCTTTCTCCAATTTCCATCCATCTTCTTCAATTGGAGAAAGGGCCGGACAATTATCTGGGTATGATTTGTCCTGCATTGTGATGTAGTTTGCGCGGATGATATGTGGAAGCAATGCAGCATGAGTTGGTGGAAGCATCTCGCTTTCCAAGTTCTTTGACTGGAACAACTCCCACCTGAGTGATGGTAGGGTTGTTGGACCTTTTGAACTGTAGACGCGACACACGAAAGTCTCCAATGCCACCACCTGTGTGGGAAGCTTGCCATCGTTCATCTCATCAGGAATGGAAATACATCCTAATGCCTTGAAGCAGTCAATAGCTTGTATGCTTTGCCACCAAAGATCCCACGAAGAGCTGCTGATGTGTCTGCAGCACTTTCAATGGCACATATATCCAGGCCACTGCCATCGACCGTTTTACCAAGAGCATGCAAAGTGGCAAGTGCAATGTGGAGAGCTCCTGCTCTCAAGATCCAATTGGTGTTCCCAACTGACTGTTGAATCTTCAACGCACGTGAGTATAGGTCAAGGTCAAGTGTTATCAAAGTTTTCCTCTGTGGACCAACGACAGTGGCAGAGATTCCCTGGGTTAACCAAAGAACAGTGTAAAGAGTCCCATAGTCCGTGGGCGAGGTCTTGAATAATGGAGCAATCACCTCTACATTTGTGCGTGTTGGGCTCTCAGAAGACTGGGATAACAGCAGAGATTTGGTAGCAGCCCAAGTTGGCATCACATCTTTCTTTACCAATTTCTCTGGTTGGTGTATGTGTTCTCTGACTGAGAGTATAGTGTTGTCTGGAGCGCTGTCATTACGATACTCTTCCTGATTTGATTGAACATTACAGCCCTGGGTTGTGGCCATCTCCATGTTTTCCTCAGTTCCAAGGTAGTTTGCAAGTGCCCAGGTGTGAGTGAAATCTTTGGAAAGTATATTCTTCCACTTTCCCATTTCGCAGACCTCAAATCTCAATGGGGTTGTTTTGATGATTGGGTCTTGCACCATGTTCACTTCAAAGGCCAGATCGGTGTGGTCGGTTCATCAACTCCCCATCTTCATCTTGCTGGAACATAACAATCACTGTTCCATGGAAGGTTCCTTGCCCAGTCGGTGTGTCTTCCAAGAGATCAATATTATCTATCGCAAACCACGCGTTCAGACCCTTCTTGGCAAAGTCTGGAAGACAAAATCCACCAGCTTCCTTCATTCGCTGGAGAACACACTGCTCAACTCGTTTCTCTAAGTCAATGATCTTCAGGTAGTCACTTCCGACATAGACAGCTGCGAGGTTCTCGATGATATTCTTGTCGTGCACTCTAGAGTGAACAGCCAGGGGAAGACCGATCGAGAGAGGGGTTTGGACCGTTTGTCGGAATGCACTGTCTGTCTTAATTTCTAGTTTCTGAACTAGAAATTGGCTTGTGACGTCAACAGTTTTGTCCACTTCCTGGTCCCGTATTCCAGACACTTTGATGACGTCACTACCAAAGAGCAGGTGGCTCAAAAAAACTGTAGTAAAGACAGATTTTCAAAATTTCTGAAGTTTCCTGTGAAAGACCAACTACCTTGTTGCATCATCTCTTCTCGCAGAAGTTTGGCGACCGTCCTGAGGTGACCAACTTTTTCACCATCATCCAACATTGAGGACCTGAGATCCATGGCCTTGCTGACAGCAGTGGGGAGAACAAGATTGTCAGGCTCATTTCGTCTCAGTGAGGCGACAAACTTAACATCTGGAAGACACTCGCTGATGAGTCTTTTGAGGTATTTCCGATAGTTCTCACTCTCGTTAATATCTATGCGGTACCTTTTCAGAATTGACAAGTATTCATCATTGACCTCAGCCATGCTCAATGTAATATCATTGTCACTAAGGGTGTTCTGAATAGCAAGGAGCAATTGTTCATCACATAGTGAGCGAATGAGCGATACATTACTTCGATGATATTCTCTGTGCAGAGCGCAAACATGTCCAATGATAGTGCTTTTCAAGAGCTGATGCATCACCGGGTCCCTCAAGGTCAGCTACACAAACTCTGACCTGGTCATCTGGGATTTGCTGCTTGATCTCAAGGAGTGTTTTACCCATTGTATCAGTAAGAACACAGTGCGGTGGCTCTGAGTCAGTCTTGGGGCAAAAGTCACAGGTGGAGAACATACACACTTCTTCATTTGGGACAGTCTTTGACCGCTTTGGCCATACCGATCCGTCAGCACTTAAAGGTCGCCCTCGTCCTCGTGGAGCACAAATAGGTGAATCGGTTTGGGGTTGCTTACTAAGGCGTTCAATCTTAGTCTTGTTGACGATAGGTTTCCGACATTCACTATGATATCGAACAGATTTGAGGTCTTCTTCATTCAAGCCGGACAACTGATTCAATAGTTTATGAATGTCACTTTGAGTGTCACCATGAGACACCCTCTCCCGGCACCATCGTAAACGTTCATCTGTCATGGCTGGATTGTTAAACAATCACCTGTTTGATTTGGCACATTCTTTACAAATCACGCAAACGTTATCCTCCCCTGCAGACATATCGGCCGTATGTGATTTACTGATCTTGTTAATACTGCTGGCAAAGAGTATTTCCGATGGGGCTCAAAACCTTTTGAGAAACATAAATGAAATCATGCTGATGACAATCATTTATATGGTCCATTTTAATTGGAGTATCTGGAATACAAATTTGATGTTCTGGAAGATCTGTAGTGAAGTCTATCACCAAGCTTCAGACCTGAAAGAAAAAATAGCGTCATTAGTTTCGGTGTTCGGAGACCCTATATGATGAACCCAGAGTCAGCAAAAATACTTTCTGCTGCTTTTGAAGTTCCCACAATCACCTCAGTATGCTTAAATCTCCCAAAACTATGAAATCGGATCATACATGATGAGGATACTTGCCGGTGTCCATCCTGAAGGCACATGAGTCCGAGTCAAACCCTAACTTGTCAACCGGAAGTGAAAACCTACACTTCCGGTTGCTTTGTAAGTGTCATAAATCAACTCAGCATACCTGAAAACCTACAAATTGACACTTCAAGTATGAAAATCGGTCAATAACTTTCGGAGATAGGTGAATGGCCAGTTGCGGGGGGTCTCAAAATGGAAATGACCCCCCACAAAGGGGGGAGGGGTCTGAAAATTTGGACCCCATCATTTTCTGTTAGCCTGAACCCTATTGAAGCCAGAACTGCAAAAAAATCAATTTTAGCACAAAAATCCTACGGGAATACATATCATACTGCACTACAACCTTAACCTTGCTACGATGTGGTGTTAGTGTACGCGATGTTATACTCACAGTGTTTGCCTAACACCGCTCGGGGTGGTGGTGGGGGTGTAGGTGTGTGGTGGGTGTGTAGGTGTGTGCTGAGGGCTTATGTGTGTGGTGATGGTGTAGGTGTGTGGTGGGGTGTAGGTGTGTGGTGGAGTGTAGGTGTGTGGTGGGGGTTTCGGGATGTGGTGGGGTGTAGGTGTGTGTTTGGTGGTGTATGTGTGTGGTGGGGTGTAGGTGTGGGGTGGGGTGTAGGTGTGTGGTGGGGGTGTAGGTGTGTGGTGGGGGTGTAGGTGTGTGGTGATGGCTTAGGTGTGTGGTGGGGGTGTAGGTGTGTGGTGGAGGTTTAGGGTGTGGTGGGCGTAGGTGTGTGGTATGTATTTTGTGTGTGTGGGGATTTAGGGGTGTGTGGTGGGGGGCTTATGGATGTGGTGGGGGTGTAGGTGTGTGTTGTGGGGGTAGACGGTGTGTGTGGTGGGGGTGTAGGTGGTTTGTGATGGAGGTGTAGGGTTGTCTTGCAGAGTGGCACCTCACAATCTTTAGCATCCCTAAACCCCCACCACACACCTACACCCCACCACACCCCTACACACCAGACGGGATGGCCGAATGACTTAGAGCGTCCGTCTCCCGTGCTGGTAGATCGTGGGGTCGTGGGTTCGAGTCCCGGTCGAGTCGAACCAATGACTTTAAAATTGATACTTGTCGCTTCCTAGCCAGGCGCTCGGCATTATTAGGATAGGGGCAAGGACTGGTGTGCTCAGTGGTCAGGATAATGTGACTGAGTGGGATACCAGGTCATGGCGCCGGCGGCCTGGTTTCCCAGTGGGACAGCACTATAAAGTCGCCATGAGTGCGCACTGTCACAAGTCGGTACCCGTCCTGATATGACCTTAGATGTTGCTAGGACGTAAAACAACAAACAAACAAACAAACACCCCTACACCCCCACCACATCCCTAAACCCTCAGCACACACATACACCCCCACCACACACCTACTACACCACACACACACCATACACCTGCACCCCCACAACATCCCTAAACCCTCACCACACACCTACAGCCCCACCACACACCTGCACCCCACCACACACCTACTCTGTAAGTGTGTGCTTCTATTCAACCAAAGCAATACAGAGACCGGCACCGTGCGCCATCTGACGAGAGACTCATGCAAACTGAAAGGTCCTAATTGAATTATTTTATTCGGGAGTATTACATTATATATGTATTACATATACATATATGTATGATTATATTTACAGAGTCTTAAGTGAATTGAGTTACTATGCACATTTAATAGTGCCTAGTTTGTCCACGTGACAGAATGTCCGGCATTATGACGTCACCGCCTGGTCATTTTGTGGAATGCCATGCCAAGACTGAGTTAATCCACAGTTTGTGTATTGCATTGTATCGCATTAAAAAACACCCAACCAAATCTGAATATTTAACAGTGTCATTTGTCCCCATTGCCATTAGCAGAATGAAATGCACAAATAAAGCGAAAGCTATTATTATGGCATAGGAATCCATAACAAGAACTGTAAAGAGATCCGGTAACCTGGTCCCCTGTTCTTTTATTTACAAAACTGTTTTATGACAATATTGCAAGCATATTTTCTTGAAATGCTCCCAAAATATATTGCTAAACCCAAAACAAGCCGAATATTATGATGCAATGCCTAGTTTCTAAGCATTGCAATATATTTCAATTCAATTGTTGGGATTAAATATAAGAACTTTTAATTTAATTATATCTATTTCGTTAGAAAAGTGAAAAATATGTTATGGCAATATGAGTGTTAAAGGGGCGAGTTATACCTCGTCGGGAAAACAAACGAACTCGGAATAGTTCAGATTTGTGCCACAGGGTGGTGCATGCTTAGTACTCAGCCAATCACATACGAGAAAGATAACCTTTAATGTTCGGTTGAAAGTTGATTTTGTTATTGCCTTTGTGCGTTTAAAAAACGATGGTAAATGTTTAAAATTAACCGATATAGGCTGTTCTACGTTATTTTTAAGTGATATGTATTATAAGTACCAATGTTTCTGGATCTAGTTGAAGTAAAAACATGGTTAATAAATTCGATGTAGGCATACATGTCAATATTCACATAGACATTGCTTACTTGTCTTTGCAGTTGAGCAACCGGATAGGGTGACTGAAGCAGTAAGGGCGCTCGCTGGCTGACTTCACATACGAGAGGTCGTGGGTTCAAGCCCTGGCTGAATCAAACCAATGACTTACACAATTGATATTTGTCACTAATTAGCCTAGCGCTCAGCCCACAATTGATATTTGTCACTACTTAGCCTAGCGCTCAGCACGAATAGGATAGGGATAGGACTGATTTGCTCAGTGTCAGGATAGTGTGACTGAGTGTGAGATGGTGCCATTTGCCTAGTTTCTCAGTGGGGCAGCACTATGAAGTTACCATGAGTGCTGTAAACTGTCACAAGTCAGTACCCGTCCTGATATGACAGTACGTGTTGCTAGGGTGTAAAGCCTCAACAAATAAATTTTGAAGCGGAACAGTCTAACACAGGAATACCTAGCTTAGTTCCTGTCAGATTAAGTACAAAACAAGGTTTTGCGATGACCGATGCTAGGACTTAAAACTCCAATTACCCACCGGAAGTCGCCCCTACTTCGTTTGTCTTTCTTCCACTGCCACTTTAAGAAAGCCAAGCCATAACTGTTCAAAATACTGAAATATGGCCCTGCATATTAATTATTTAATTAACAATATAAATATATGTAACAGCAACATTAAAGCTGCATAGTCCGATGAAATAACAAATTTTCAAAACCAAACCAATTATCTAGATTTGATTTGACATATCTAACCTAGATACTGATGCACTTATTAAGCATTTGTTTCTGTATAGAAGGCAATACTGAGTCAATTTAACAGAACCTGTTACTGCAGAAGTCTATGCTGTCAGAGTTTTGGCAAGCTTGCCAAAACTAATTTTCCATGTTTGCACTCAAAATATCTCAAAAGTTTACCATTTAAAATAAAAGTAACTTTGAACTAATGTAAAGTAGATACTAGTGATCAATCTAATATATTCATCTCAGAAAAAATACAGAAATTTTAAACCATCGGACTATGCAACTTTAACTAAGGAATATAATGTCCAAATAATAACCCAATCACTTAATCAATTAGTCTTTCTGAAAAGAACATGACGGGAAATGACTATTCATTTGATTAAATGCAGCCAAATATAATACAGTGTTCTTAGCAAATAGTTAATTAATGACTTCAACAACTCACAATTTATTATGAACTTTGGACAAGCTTGTATTTCTTCTTTTCTCCACCTCTGTACATTACATCGTGCGTTGTGTAAACATTTATGACAGCTAATTGTGTAATTAATGATGATGACGGATTAGGGTCATTTTCTCAGAAGCTGTGTGCCACATGTGTGGCATGGAAATTAAAAGTGAAAACATTCCAAATAATAGCAGAAAACATTCCAAGTAATAGCAGAATCAATGTCCACATGAAGGATTACATGTTGTGCATTATGCCAGAGTTAAGAAGAATGCCAGTACTTAATGAGATATTCAGCAAAATAGCTTGTATATGGCAGCCATCTTAGATTTCAAGATGGCAGCCACAATTTTCTAACATTTTATGTCACCATTAGATTCCTAGAGCCCTCAAATATAGGTATAAGCGTTTCAATTGTGTCAATCTCTGTACTAGTTAAGGAGATATTTAACAAAACAGGTCTACAATGGTGGCCATTTTGAAATCCAAGATGGCCACCATGTGGGGTACAATTTCCGGTGACCCCATGACTAAAAATAGTTATATTGTGTTATTCTAACAATGTGCCCAGTTTCATGCTTTTAATGGAAAGTGCACAATTGATCAGTTAAGCGGCCCTACTATATGGTCATTCTGACATATTTCTTTGGAGTAAACCTGAGGCGCTACATAGGCGACTCTTTCCGATGAGCAGCAAGGGTTCTTTTATATGCACTTTCCCACAGACAGGACAGCACATACCACATCCTCTGATGAACCAGTTGTGGACCACTTGTTGGAATGGAAAATAACCCAAAATGCAAATGGGTCCACTGAGCAGGATCGATCGGATGACCCACACCTACACAAGTGAAATAAAACAAATACAATTCATGGCAGAGGCTCATCAATTTAGTAAAATCGGGAGATTGGGCTTACATTGAATACCCGATCGAGAGGTCAAGAGAGGTAGGCCCTACTTAAACTCGGGAGGCTCCCGCACACATCGGGAGACTTGCCAATGCCTACAGTAAGCCATATGTTGTTTGTAGGGTCTCAGAGCACTAACTCAGTGCACAAAGCGGTATTTGCACTAAATCATTTTCCTCCTTTTTCACCTCAATCCTTCACTGACATGCAGTTAGTGCCTTTTTTCATTATTAACATTGCACGTCAGGGGCATAGCTGGACCTTTAACGATGTGTACTCCTAATTTCGGCAGTGGGTTTAGGGGGCCGCTTAAGCTTAAGCTGGTGGATTTTACACATTTTAGACTTGAGTTTTCGACACTCCGGACTACTACATGCCTCCTCTCTCTCTCTCTCTCTCTCTCTCTCTCTCTCTCTCTCTCTTTATTATGTTTTAATTTAATTTTGTTTTGACAAACCAATGTGGACGTTTTGGCGTACGCGCATACGCCTAGCTACGCCTCTGCACGTAGTCCAACATAACTACAACAGTTACTGCCTACATATTAAGCAACGGTGTTTGTTTCCCCAGTTTCAATACATTACAAGGCATAACGGTTCCAACCTATTCTTTGTTGTCCATCAGTGGCGGTGATGACAGCAACTCATCCCATCTATTAATATGCCTACTAGGCTAAGCATACATTACATAACAATACTCTAGAGACGATAGCGATATTTGAGTGGTCATTGAAATTTCACAGCGATAGCTTTAATTATCAAATTAAAATTGCATAATCCGATGGTTTTGAGTTTCTGCCATATTTTTGTGATGGATATATTAGATTGATCGTTACAACAAACTTTACTTTAGTTTAAATTAGCGGTTATTTTCAGAAGAGCTAATGTTAGAGATATTTGAAGTGAAAACATGCGGAACTAATTTTGGAATGCACGTCAAAGTGGTTCATTTACCCTTTTCAAGCCTATCAGCTGATCAGTGCAGGAGGACCAAACTGCAATACATGTCTAATGAGTACACCATGGGCTTGTGGTTTCGAACCCTGGTCGAGTCAAATCACTGACTTACAACATTGATATTTGTCGCTATCTAGCCAGGTGCTCAGCATTATTAGGATAGGGCAAGGACTGGTTGGCTCAGTGTCAGGATAATGTGACTGAGTGGGATGTGGGATAATGTGACTGAGTGGGATAATGTGACTGAAATGTAAATTTCGCAGTGCCACCTTGTGGTGGGTTTGATCAGCCCGGCTGCTGGTTGGTGTTTCACATGTAAACATATACAATTATATTATACATGAGATAGGTAAGTATGAATACACATCAATATGAAATTGTTATGAACAAATACACATCATCATCAGCATCATCATCATCACCATCATCACACATCTTTCACACTCATATATACATTTATACATATAATATAGCAACTGTTTAACCAAGAGAACATCCAGCGCACCAAGTGGTGGGTTTGATCATTTTGATTACACAGTACAGGCTGAGTGAGCCATCTTAGTATTATAGGGTCTTTGGCTAGATTTAAGCATTTCGTGTCAGGCACTGCTCATATTGGCCAGGAGTAATTTGTCTTAAGCATGCAATTTATATATATATATGTATATATATATATATAATATAATATGGGGTAGAAAGGATATGTTCTCTGGCTAGAGGAAATGAGCCCTCTAGCCTAAAAAGAAAAGACAAAATGTCAGCAGTACAGTGAGTGATTGCAGGGCAGCTGAGGCATGGGCGAGCAGGTGCACCACGTGCTCAGGTCATGAGGAAATATTAGATGACCTAATGAGTAGGTGACCAGCCGATGACTTAGTGGCTGGGGGAGTAGATGAATCTTCCGGCTTATTATACTCATATAATGGCTTATACAGTATGTATAATATATGTATATAGATATCATAATACAATATATATAAGATATACAATATATACAATGCATATAATATATAATACATATATACTATATATATTATATGCACATGTGTTTTTAATGCATATATCCATCATAAATATAATATATATAGTATATTTATGTTATGTTTGTTTGTGGTTGTTTTATGTCCTAGCAACATCTAAGGTCATATCAGGACGGGTACCAACTTGTGACAGTGCGCACTAATGGCAACTTTATAGTGCTGCCCCACTGGAAGACCAGACCGCCAGCACCGTGACCTGATATCCCACTCAGTCACATTATCCTGACACTGATCCAACCAGTCCTTGTCCTATCCTAATAATGCCGAGTGCCAGGCTAGGAAGCGACAAGTATCAATTTTTAAGTCATTGGCTTGACTCGAGCAGGGTTCGAACCCACGAACCCACGATCTAACAACATGGGAGATAGACGCTCTAACTCATTCGGCCACCCCCATCTGGTATATTTATGTTATATATGTATGTATTTTATATATAATATCGTATGTAATATACGTTATAGATGATGCATATTATATGCTATATATACAATATACATTCTATGTTTTATGTACGATATATATATATTTATATGCACATATATAAACATATATAAATATGCATACACATATATCCGGCAGGTGGTGCCCCTGGTGGACAACACTGGTTATAACTCGAAGGTCGTTGAATTTGGGTCGTTGAATTTGGAATTAAAGTTGTATAGTCTGACCATTCGAGCTTCTGCTATATTTATTGTGATACATATATTACGTTGGGTATTACAATCTGCATATCTTAAATGTTATGTCCCTTTTAAATTAAAATTGTTTAAAAACGACTAATTTTGGAGAGATTTGAAGTGAAAACATGCAACGTTAATATTAGCATGCACGTCAAAGTAGTGGACACCCCCACAATTCAACAGTGACATGTTCTGTTAAATTGACATAAAATATCCTTCTCTGCAGTAACACAGGGATCTAAGTTGGATACGCAGGATCAAATCTACATATATACATCGGATAATCCGATGGTTTCGAATTTCTGTCATTCTCTGAGATAAATATATTAGGTTGATCATTATAATATACTGTAGTGGTCTGCACTGACCTCTCAGGCAAGTAACCACATATACAGGTAGGCACGGGTAGTGTGATGATATCAGGGAGCCTAGGTGGTGTAATGGTTAGCACACTGGTCCAGAGTGCAAAGAGATGTGGGTTCAAGTCCCGCTCTAGGCACAATATTTCCCATTTTAATCACCTGCATGACACTGGTTGCCATGACCATGATCCTGTACAAGCTATGCGTTGTATGGTTGTTGAACCTACCCTGTGTATGTATGTGTTAGTGGATTGCCTGTATGTATGTAATTGTGAGCATTAAAAGACTTACAATTCCAGTGGGACGAGTGTAGTGGTCTGCACTGACCTCTCAGGCAAGTAACCACATAGACAGGTAGGCATGGGTAGTGTGTTGATATCAGGCAGCCTAGGTGGTGTAATGGTTAGCACACTGGCCCGGAGTGCAAAGAGATGTGGGTTCGAGTCTCGCTCTAGGCACAATATTTCCCATTTTGATCACCCCCCCCACGACAATACTTTGCCTTGAAATGACTAACTTGGGAGATCTTTGAAGTGTAAACCAACTCTATTAATTTTGGCAAGCTTGTCAAAACTCTGACCCCATAGGCATCAGCTGGAACAGGTTCTATTGAATTGGCTTAGTATGCCCTTATCTTTAGCAACATATCCTTAACAAGCAAACCCGTATCTAAGTTGGATATGAAGGTTCAGATCTAAATTCGATGCTTTTATCAACTTGAAGACAGTTTGATGTTTCCATCGGAATATGCAGCTTGAAATAACACATGAGCATTTCATTAATCGGATAGAAGTATTTCATAAACCTCCAACTGCACCGACTTAATTCATATACACCTATATTAAATATAGTAATACAAGACGGGATGGTCTAATAGGTTGATCATCCATATCGCAGTTTGATAGATCTTGGGATTCGAACACCGGTCGCGTTAAACCAATCACATACAAATTGACACTTTTCGCTACCTAGCCTGGCGCTTGGCATTTCTAGGATAGGGCAAGGAGCAGTGGGATGAGGAAAATTAATTGCCTGCGATTGAAATTTCCCCTGCTTAATCAACGAATGCATATAAAAATGGTTGGGTTATAATTTTATAACGCAACAAGGTATGGAATTTATTAACAATAATTGGTATCAAATGAACAAGGTGAAGTAATACAGTTACATAGGTCAAACAATTATGTGAAAGTGAAGGAAGGGAAAGAGGACAGTTCAGCTCGAGGTCAATGGAGAGGGGAGGGAGGTCAAGTGGATGAGATGGTAGGAGTGAAGAGAGGAAGCCAATGAGGGCAATAGGGTGCTAAGGTCTGGTGATGACATGTCAGGAGGTCAATGTAACATCGAGGTCAGGCAATATGAATGAGAACAAAGGGGGGGGGGCAATAGGAATGGGGGCAGTCATGTAAAAAGGAGTGTCATATGATAGTTCTGGTCATGTGATAGTTGGGTTTATGTGAGGTCAATTGGTAATGAGGTCAAGGTTATGAGTGCCTGGGTCGCGATCCTCAAGGCAGCCGGTTGGACGTATCCTGTGATGGCATTGGATCTCCATTTGCTGAGTTCTTGTATGTGCTGGAGAGAGGCACCGGCTCTTGCGCAGGCCGTAGCGGCCCCACGCCGGAGGCTGTGTCGGGTGTATTTTTCAGGGCGATCATGGCGAGTGGACGTGAGGGCCGCTCGGAGTGCCAGTGTGAGGGTGTGTGCGGTCAGTGGTTCACCTGTAGTGGTCAGGAAAGCCCGGGCTGTCATAGTTCATTTTAGTGGCGGATTTGTATTTTCGCCAGGCCTTTACCGAGCAGCATATGGAGTTTGCTATGATTGGGATGTTGATGGTGAACCGGTCTTGGTCTGACCTAGAGGTCTTGGTTGACGCACACGGACTGTTAGTGAGTGTCCATTGTCGGTGACATCGGCACCGCGGATGGTGTGGCCCGGGTCGTCGCGTCTTCCGGTGACGAGGAAGTTGCCTTGTCGTAGTAGGCTGAAGTAGCCGAGGAGGATGGCAGCAGTGAGGATGTAGGCATTCGGGCCGGCTGACCTGAAGAAGCTCACGGAGGGAGGAGTTACACTCAATGAGCCATTCAAGCTTGGGCAGGGGGCGCATGAGACCATTCGAGGCCTGGGCGTACTCCACATGTCCCTGAGCATATCGGTTGTTACGGAGGCTTGCTGGTGTAGGGGGCGTTGTGGAGTACTTCCAGGATGCGGTTCATAAAGCGCCTCGCCGGGCGCACACACTTGGAGATATTTTGGAGACGCCCGCTGGGGGTCCTTTTTTGATGCCCGTGTGTGTTGCATCCACCGGTCGCACTCCTGGACAACCTTGGCAAGTTTCCCCGTTGGTATGCGAACCGTCATGTCGTTAGTTGAGAGTTTGAAGCCCAGCCATTCTAGGGCCTGGGTCGCCGGGACACACTTCGCAGGTGAGAGTGTGAGGCCTAGGTCCGCTGCAATGTCGATCATGTCGGTATAGGCCTTGACTGCCGCTTCCTTGGAGCAGGCTGCACCCACAACGTCATCCAAGTAACACAGCACGAAATTGCCATGACGGCATAAGAGGTATACAACAACATTGGTTGTGCGGGCCCAGGCCATGGAGGAGGTGCGGCAGCCGAATGGTGGGCCAATATCGAAGTAGGTATCGCCATCGATGTTGATGCTGAGGAGGGGAATGGAGAGGGGGCAGGCCCTGAGCTGCCTATACGCTCTGGCCAGGTTGGCTGACCAGAGGTAGCATCCGCAACCAAGTCGAGTCACCTCGTCCACGAGATCCATGATCCTGGGCAGGGTGTAAGTGACTGGCCTACCCTGGAAGTAGCCCTTCGACAATGACCCTACATTCACTGGTGTTCCTCTTCGATCCAGTCATCATCGGGCTGGTCTGAGCCCAGGGGGAGAAGGGCGGCTCGGGGAAGGGGCCGAGGAGGGCTCCAAGCTCACTCTCCTTCCTCGTGTACAGTCTTATCCATTGCAGATGTTGGGAGCCTTCCTTGTGGTTCGTCACCGATGGGATTGTTGGGTTCGGGGTGGCGTAGTCGGTAGGCCAGCCAAACTTGAGGAAGTCCACAAGTTGGTAGTCGGCCAACAGGTCCCTCTATCTGGGGATGTTGAGGGCTGATGGGACCGGAACCCTCATGGCGATGTGGTTAGAGAGGCCAGTCTCCCTCATCTTGTCATATATTGTCCTGTAATCAACGTTCTGCCATGCTGCATCAACAGATACAGGCCAAATATTAAGAATGGTAGGTTTATATGCTAGTGGAGTGTGAGGTGGGTTGTAGAGTGGTGCTGCGACAACGTCATGATGGTGTAGGAAGTCGTCCATGTCCTCGTCCGCATGCCCCCGGTCGTCTTGGATGAGTAGTGCATCAGGTGGGTTGTCGGGGTCATCGTGACTGTGGGTGGGCTGGTGGGCGTGGCTAACTGGGTGAACACAAGCAACAACAGTACCTGATGTGGTGCAGCGTACGGGTTGTTAGGCATTTGTTGACATCTCATCTCCATGATGTAGGTCGGTGGCGGTGATGTCAGTCATTGTAGTGTTGTGGAGTGTAGCCGCTTTAAAGTTGAAGCGGCAGCAGGCTGGAGTGGTGTTGTCATCCGCGGCGGTAGAGGCTGCGGCTGGTGAGAGGTCAGCACAGTAAGGGTTGGGGGGGGGGGGGGGGGGGTGGAAGGGGGTCTGCAGAGTGATGGGCGTGCTGGTGGGGGATAGGGGGGGTTTGTTGTTGCTGCATGGGGAAGTTCCGGTGGCTGGCTGTTTCCGCCAGAGCTGGGCGGGCGGGAAGTGGGGGGTGGGTGGTGGTGGTGGGGGTCCGGAGTGGTTCGGAGCAGGGCTTTTGTGGGGGGGGGGGGGTAGGTAGGGGGGGGTTGGGGTGCTTGTAATGTGAGGCAAGCTGTGTTTGACTGAGCATCGGTGACAGGTGGGGCCACTGAGTAATACCCCAGTCACACTACAGCTTGCAACCACTTTGCGACCACCATAGACCAAAGAACCTACACTCACCAGGGACGGCCCTTGCTACCAAAACAATGTTGCCGATATCTGGGAGTCATGGGTGAGTGTGGGTTCTTTGGTCGCAAAGTGGTTGCAAGCTGTAGTGTGACTGGGGTATAAACAACCCGACCCAGACCACGTGGTGGCGGTCTGGCGGGAAGACTATCACCGTTTTTGTCAGCAATATTAAATACAGGATTATCACCTACTTTGGGTTGTTTTGAAGATGCAATTCTTTGGTGACATAGAGGTTCGGGGTTGGCCTCGAGGCTGATGGCGGCAGACGTATTCGGGTTCTCTGATGTGGGTGTTCGGTCGTTTGCTGGGGAGTGGGCCCTGTCACGTGCTGTGTCGTCATCTGTTATGTCGTAAGATGGCGTGGGCTCTGCGGTGGCGGGAAAGCAATTAACGGTTATGGCGGCACAGATGTTCACAGTATGTTCAGGCCTTACTTCACGCGTGGTGTTCATGCCAATGTTTATGTCACTTACTACCCGACTTTGCTTATTGTCGGCCTGGGGAGGTCATCATTAGTGCAGTTGCAGCTTTCTTCTCAAGTTGCCGTTTCTTATTGTTACAGTCCTGTTCTCTATGGGGTTTGCCTTCCTATACGTATTCACGCACCACGCACATACATGTGCAAGCCTCTCTCCTCCGTTGCCATGTGAGTACCCCAGTCACAGGAGAGGCAGCGTTCGCCGCCAACCTCCCTACGCGTAAAAGGACGCCAACCACCCAGCGTTCCATTCGATACACTGATTCAAATATGTTGTAGGCGCCATGTCGGTGCCATGTCGGCGCCAGATCGGCGCCATGTCGGCACCAGATCGGCGCCATGTCGGCACCATGTCGGCGCCGACCACATGGTGACTGCAGCATCGCATGTGTTGGTGCCAACCCAGGGCGGCGCCATGTCGGCGCCATGTCGGCGCCATGTCGGCGCCATGTCGGCGCCATGTCACCAACCATTTTGAATGGCACCGCCGGAACAGGACATAAGGAGGTTGCACATGCAGCAGCAGCAACCTCCTTGCGTCCAAAATTCCCAAAATGGACGCCGGGAGGTTGGCGTCCTCACGGCGACAGCACTCAATCAGGGCGTAAGGAGGGTGCAAGGAGGAGGTTTTGACGTCGCGAATCGATCGTTAGCGAACGCAGGCCTCGTGTGACTGGGGTATTAGAGAAACAGCAGTCGTTTCCCCAGTTCCACCTGTGGCAGGGGCGGCTGCCTGTTTCGTGGTTAAACTTGGGGCGTTTATATTGTCCGTAGTTGCTATTCGAGCCTTGCTCAGCTGACCTAGTGTTTTGGGCCCAGTGACCAAGCTTGGCTTTGCCGGCTCTACTCTGCTCATCCCTCCTCACACCAGTTAGAAAAGCATCACGTTGTAAATCTGTAATCGGCATGCTGTCCTTCCAGCCATGGCGCAACCTCCCATCATCAATCATCGTGAAAATAGGTTCAGACCAACCTAAGTGCTCCATGACCAGTCTCCCGCCATGATAGCTACCTGATCTTGGTGTTCGATCATCGGTTCTATCCATGACCTAGGCATCGTGGAATCCGCCCGCATGTCACCCAGCGCGGCAAAGTATTCATGCCACATGCTCTCGCTTATACCCCTGTCACACTATAACGTAATGAGCCAACGTAAGCCTGATGTGGTCATTACGTTGATGTATGTTGGATTACGTTATGATGACGTCAGAATGACGTTAGACTGACGTCGAGCTACGTCACGTTACGTTGTGTTACGTCGAGTTACGTCGAGGTTTTGGACATGTTCAAAACTTTTGACGTAGTTCGAATGTAAGGGTTTACGTTCGCTGTACGTTCTGTACACGTTCAGTGAACGTCAATGACGTTAAACCGACGTTATTAAAACGTTAGTCACTACGTTCAACTACGTTGTACTACGTTGCACTACGTTGACCCATATTAAACCCGGTGGAAACGTCCACGTGGCGTAATGGGAACATCAGGATAATGTCAGGATAACGTCAGGAGAATGTCAGGAGAACGTACGTTCAACGTACTTCAACGTTTCGCCCTCAGGTAACGTAGTTCTGGCGATGGAATAACGTTCATAACGTTCCATGAACTTAATGAAGTTGTCCTCTCTCATTGAATGATGGTATCACTACGCTTTACCGGCGTTACGCTCTCGTCCACTACGCTGCATCCACGTTCAACTTGTGCCAAAATTTGCATACTACGCCGAGAAATTCAACGTTCTTCACGTTCTTCACGTTCTCCCTATGCTGACGTCATTACGTCGTAGTGTGACAGGGCCATAAGACCAACTCTCCCTTTCCTGTTGTCTCTGATCACAAACAAATGGAGAATAAGCTGAATCCTACCTCTTCTCTTTCTTCCATTGTTGTCGCAGTTGTTGTCCACTATGGCGTTGACTACGTCGTAGTGGCCCCTATCCTCCTCCGATGATGACGAGTGGTGGCACGAGTCCTTGGTCCTCCTCCGTCGCTGGTGTTTATCTGTGTGACGATCCTTTCGCCGTGAGTCGCGTGGTGGAGTACGGGAATTATCCGGAGTGTCATGGCTGTGGCGTCTGCGTTTGGAAACTGTACTGTGTCTGGTTGAGAAGTGCGTATGGCGGGTTAGAGCATCCAGGAAGTCGGATCGGGTTCAGTGAATACTCGCCAGTTGGCGGTGTTGCGGTTTCCCAGGGACACCAGTTTGCGAGGGACACATCGCTTCTGCACATGCATTAAAATCGAACAGCATCGTCACTACACCTTATAAATTTAATATAATGTTTTTGGTAAAGATGTTTTCTATATGTGTACCAAAGGATTTGTTTCTAGATGGTGTAATTTGAGAGATATTTGACTTCTTCTGTATTTTCTGTATGAACATTGCTCACGACCATTGACAATGCCTTGAGTTTGACGGTACACGCAGTGCAAAACGTTAGTTTTATTCAAAATTAATAGAAATCAAGGACCCTAACCCTATAAATTTAATATAGTCTTTATGGTAAAGATGTTTTCTATATGTGTACCAAGCGATTTGTTTCTAGATGGTGTAATTTGAGAGATATTTGACTTCTTCTGTATGAAGATTTGCTTACGGCCGTTAACAATGCATTTGAATGGAAGTGTCCCTGGCAAACTGGTGTCCCTCGGAATCCGCATCAGCGGCGAGCGACGGTGGCGCCATCCAGTGTTACAGTGTTATTCAACTGAGTTGCAAATCGCCGACCGGAAATGGTGGAGGATGTCGGGGTTAAAGGGTAGGTGGCGTGGGTGTAGCGGGGGGTGAGCGGTGGGGAGGGGGTTCGGTTCCCTGTCGCGCCCAAATTACCAATGTTGCCGACCAACATGACCAATGCTCTGCAACAATGATTTTCGACATACATGTCCAGACTAACAACAATCCCGACCCTACTCTGATTGCGACGGTTCAGTGTGGTTCACCTTTATTATTATTATTATTTTTTTTTTTTCTGTCTTCTTCACTTTTGACATATATAGGTTGGTTGGTTGTCGAGAGTTTTACGTCCTGGCAACATCCAAGGTCATATCAGGACGGGTTGACATATATAAGACCGAACATTAAAGCTGCATAGTCTTTTTCTAAAGCAAAACACTTACTTAGATTTGATCTTAAGCCCCGTTTACACGGGCGAGTTAAAACGCCTCATATAAAACGACTTGCCTAGATCGATTTACATTTGTTGTGTAAACGCGACTCTGATGCGTTTTAGGGCTGAATCGATTCATATAAATCGGTAGATGTAAACCACCTTGCGAGGTAGTAAGTATATATGAAGTGATCTAGCCAGTTGCCGGGCGGCGATAGTGTAAAATAGCAGTGCTCGCCGGCTACAGGCTCAGCTGTAACTATCGCTGGTGCCCGGCAGTGTTAGGGACCGATTAGGCCGAAATCTGTTGAATGCGATCATATTTAACAGAATTACATACTCAAATAATGAAATTGAATTAAATTAACCCTAAATTCCAAGCGATATTAACGTAGCCGCTACATTGGTGTCGTTATTCATATTGTGAATCGACGTATGTAAACTAAACAAATAGCAGTACTCGCCGGCTACAGTCTCCCCACTAAGGCTGCTGGTTCCCGGCACCGACACACTTTCAAACTCGGTCGTGTAAGCGTGCCACTAAAACACTTCATATAAATCGCTTTGTCTAGATCGTTTTACAATTCCCCGTGTAAACACGGCTTTAGATATCCAACTTAGATACAGGTTCACTTAGTAAACATCTTATTGCTGTATTGAATGAAATACCAAGTCAATTTAATATGACCTATTACTGTTGAAGCCGATAATGTTTGAATTTTGACATGTATGCCCGAAATTAATTTGGCGTATTTTCACTTCAAATATCTCCAAAATTAGTCTTTTAAAATCAAAGTTGCTTCAAAGTAAATTAAGGTAGATTAAAATAATTAACCTATGTTTATCTAAAAGAAATGGTACTTGGTAGAAACTCAAAATCAGCGGACTATGCAACTTTGATATGTTCATGGCATTACCCAACTATTAATAACTTGTCTGCAAAGAACTTCGGTACCATTCTCCATATTTATACCGACCCACCCACGGGGAGGCTAAGGACTAACACGTGTACATATATGCATAAACAATACCTGTGTATTCATAGAGGTGGGAAATGAAATCACCAATATCCAGCAAACCGAAATGGAAATAGCCCTGTATGGGCGCTGCCATTTGTAAACTCGTGTTGAATAACAGAATAATCAAAATCCAGCAAACGGAAATGGAAATCGCTCATCAAGCTTAGCTACGCACCAAACAGGGTAGATGACAGCGATTGGCTTAACGCCTGAATGATTTTATTCAAAATTAAAAGTAAAAAAGAACAACGGCCATATTCGATTATCACAACCGCAATTCGGGTCACCCGAGTTGCTAGAATTTCAAATCGAACACCGCGAGTGGAGTAAAAAAATACACGCGCAATAATAAAATACTTTGCTGTAGTTATATCGGGGGTTCGGTCCTAAGCATTGCTTATTCATATTACCTTGAGAATTAAAAATAGCTGTGTTCCGGCACATTATGATCAATGCTTATGTATGCGGTACCGGTTTGTATTGTCTAATGCTCTAGTCTTTTAATATTTCTGTTTGACCATGTGGTACCAGCTTGTGGTTATTGGCATTCTGCCAGAGTCTGATCGCTGCTGAGCCATGTGGTATCGGTTGCCATATTAGTATCACTGTTCAACAAAAGTGGTACCAGCTTGCATTAACTCATTTTCTACTACAATAAGATAATCGTTTGATTATATGGTACCAGTTTGTATTTACTAAAGTATAAGATTCCATATACGTGCTATGCGTGCGGTATGCGAATGTGGGTGGCAACCATTTGAAAACACACAGTAGTGCTTCCATATGTTCAGATGCAAATGCGAATGTGAATGCGAATGCGGCAATCGGATCGCTCCATAGATGGAAATTCAAACACGGATGCTATAGAGCAAAAAGGAACTTTGACTTTCCTTCACAAATTTGTAGCGAGAAAACCTGAAAATGATATGCCGCATGCCATGTACGCATTTGCATGCCACATACTGCATATATGGAATCTTAGCTTAATTCAACATTAATGTCATTGCTTAGCGATGTGGCACCGGTTTGTGTTTACTGACACCCCTTCAGCTTGTGATCAAGGCTTAGCTATGTTGCACCAGTTTGTGTTTACTAACACCCCTTGATCAAGGCTTAACTATGTGGCACCAGTTTGTGTTTAGTAACACCCCTTCAGCTTGTGATCAAGGCTTAGCTATGTTGCACCAGTTTGTGTTTACTAACACCCCTTGATCAAGGCTTAACTATGTGGCACCGGTTTGTGTTTACTAACACCCCTTCAGCTTGTGATCAAGGCTTAGCTATGTTGCACCAGTTTGTGTTTACTAACACCCCTTCAGCTTGTGATCAAGGCTTAACTATATTGCACCAGTTTATGTTTACTAATATCCCTTGATCAAGTCTTAACTATTTGGCACCAGTTTGTGTTTACTAACACCCCTTCAGCTTGTGATCAATGCTTAACTATGTGATGCCAGTCTATGTTTATTAACAGCCCTTTAGATTGTGATCAAGGCTGAACTATATGGCACCGGTTTGTGTTTACAAACACCCCTTCAGCACGATCACTACTTAACTATCTGAAACTGGTTTGTGTTTGCTAACACTGCACCAGATTGCGATCATTGCTTAACTATCTGACACCAGTTTCTATTGACCAATACTCTGCTTACAATGTGGTTCCAATATAATTGCTTACAATGCGGTTCCAATTTGTGTTTACTAACGCTCCACCAGATTGCTATCACTGCTTGACCATGTGACACCAGTTTGTCTTTACAATAATACTCTGTCCCACTAAGTTCACTGCTTGACAATGCGGTCCCGCTTTTATTCTAACGCCTTACCATAATGATATCACCGCTTGACCATGCGGTACCTGTTCTTTTTCTCTACACTGTTCGCTGTGTGGTTTTTACAGGGAATCTGGCTACTGAGATTCTCCCTAAATGGCCGGCTTAGTGAACAATATAGAATAAAATTCATCGCGAAATAAAGCACTTGGCCTACATTCGTCAGCACAATGGTAGTGCGGTAGATGTAATACTCTCTCTTGCCAGGTGAGCTGGCAATGAAGTTTGCGAAGAACTCAAGGAACACAGACGGAACGACAAGAATGAAATACAGGAAAATGATGGTGATGAGGATGACGGTGATGCGTGATGTGCAGTAGCGGTCTGGTGCATCACGTGGCTGGTTCTTCGTGAGCCGCCTACTGCGGTAGATCTCCAACAGGAGGCGTATATTGCAGAAGACGAGGAAGGCGAAGGGCAGGATCCCAGCAATGAAGAAGCATAGGACCTTGTAGACCTTGCGGAAGGTAGAGTTCTGATAGAGCATTGTCAGGACCGAGTAGTAGCACTGGCAGTCCGGCTGGCACATGTCCGTCACGATCTCCCACTTGTGGAACTGCGGGAAATTGAAGCCAATGGAACAGACATAGACGACCACATCAGCAACAACGGTCTTCCAGACCTTGATGCGACCACGCGCACCAAGCGGGTGGCACACAGCGATGTATCGCTCCAGTGACACGACTACAATGAGCCAGGTGCTCGAGCAGAGAAAGACGTTCAACACAGGGTCCGAGTAGATGTTGTAGTACAGGCCCATCATTTCCAACCACCCGGTGCTCAGGTGGTTCTTCGGCAGCAGCAAGAAGGGTGCTGGTAGTGCAACCGCGCAGAAGATGAGGTCCGATATGGCCAGCGCCACCAGGCCAGTGGCAGCCGACCGCTCGATGTCATCCAGGGTGTGCCGGAAGCGACCCCTAGTGAAGACGATGATATTGAGCACGTTGCCGATCACCCCGAAGGATAGGATGATCGGAAGGATTATTCCATAGCAGATCTTTTCGACGACGTGGTAGATGACTTCCTCCTGGGTCATGTTCACCACCGGTACGGCCACCATGAGAGGAAGGCTCCCATTGGCTGTGTCCTCTGAGACGCACGGCATTGTGACGTTAGCACCTTGTGCGTACCAGCAAAATAAGATTCCGGGCCAGGATAAGCGTTTTACTTGCTGCAGCTTGTTCTTGACCCAGTTTGGAGTGCACTAATGACACAAATTATTTTTCCCAAAGTCTTTGCTCTATCTTCCCAAAACACATAACATCAATCAATCTATGATGACAGCAATCTGTGATGACAGCAATTTGCGATGACAGCAATCTGTGATGACAGCAAACTGTGATGACCGCAATCTGTGATGATAGCAATCTGTGACACAGCAATCAGTGACACAGCAAACTGTAATGCCATAAATCTGAGATGACAGCAATCTATGATACATCCATCTGTGACACACTAATCTGTGATGACATTAAGCTCTGATGACATCAATCTGTGACACAGCAATCTCTGATGACATCAAACTGTGATGACAGCAATCTGTGAGGATAGCAATCTGTGACACAGCAATCTGTGACACAGCAATCTGTAATGCCATAACTCTGAGATGACAGCAAGCTAAGATACAGCAATCTGTGACATACTAATCTGTGATGACATTAAGCTCTGATGACATCAATCTGTGACACAGCAATCTGATGAATCACTGTGACAGCAATCGGAGATGCACTGTGACGCTCGTGCAGCATCAAGCTACTCTGAGATGACAGCAAGCTAGTGATGACATGCAATCTATCACACACACAGCAATCTGTGATGACACTGGTGCAATTGACAGCAATCGGGGACACATCAATCTGTGATGACACCAATCTGTGATGACACCAATCTGGGGTGACTGAAGTCTGTGACACCAATATGTGACACATCAATCTATGATGACAGACATCTGTGGTGATATACCAATGTGTGACACACCAATATGATGTGACAGCAATCTGCGACACAGCAGTCTGGGACACAGCAATCACCCCTCCTCACACTGAAGTGAAGTTCACGTTTTTCATCTTCGGGCCATGTTGGGACATTCTTGTCGGTTTTAATGTGTCTGCTTCATTGACAAAGTTTGATAACTGGCACAGTATTTCGCTTGTTGTACGGGAGGTCTTGGGTTCGATGTGTCTAGTGTCTCTAACTCAACTGGCAGTCAGCATTACTAAGGATAACGCAAGTACTGGTTGGCTCACTGTCACAACAGGGTGCCTGATTGGGATATCGAAGAATGGTGCAGGCGCTGTCACATCCCAGTGAAGCAACACTATAAAGCCACTGTGAGTGCGCAATGTCAGAAGTTAGTACCACTCCTTATCTGACATCAGATATGGCTATGCTGCAAAATCCCAATTAATAAGTTGATTAATCAGCCAGTCGATCAATCAAGTCAATCAACCAATCAAATTGATTCGCACAGTTCCCCCTTTGCCTCGTTTTGACCGGTGACGGAGAGTCGTCACACCTCAGCGCCATGGTGAGCCGTCTTTATGCCTGCAAGTACAGAAGTTAAAACACGGTGTCAACATTTTCTGGAATTTAGTCAAGGCGCAATGATGAGAATAAAGCAGAGTGTTGATGTGCAGGAAGGGATCACCTACAACAACAGAGGGTGCCACCAGCACACACGGCCACTGTCACTGCCATGCAGGCAGGGTGGGCAGGGCACGGCTATCCAATCATGAGAGGGCATGGGAGTATTGTGAGCGTGGGTCTGGGTGGACGTGAGGGGTAGAGGGTGGGGTGGGGGTGGGGGTGGGTGCAGATGGGGCTTAAGGGATTGCAACTTGGCCAATGCAACTATCCTTATTCATAATAGACGAGCCCCCAGCTCTGCCAATTTGGACTTCCACCGCTGTGTATAACTTACAGCGTCATCAAAGGCCGGTTGCTCTCATACCATGTCTATGTGGTGTGGGAGGTTAAAAATCCCTTGGGTCGGTAAAAGTGTAGGCTCGGGCTTTCTATCGACAAGCAGTGGAATGAGGTAGACCAGTCGTCTAGGACTCAAATTTCCCCTGCTTAAACAACTAATGGACCCCCCCCCCAAAAATTATTAATAGGATCAAATATGAGTAATACTAATTTGAAACAACCTATTCTCTGGGAGTTATTTAGGGTCACCACATGATCTGTGTTATCAAGCCGTGGTTATTAGCATATTAGTGTTATTCAGCCCTAATGACACTCCTCAGCTATTAGAGTGATGTAAGACTGGGGGTGGGGGATAGGTACAGGCTTGGAAAATAATTCTATTCCTTTGTGGAAAATAATATAAACCCTACTAACACTACTAAGTAAATTTGAACCCTTTTGTGTACATGTCTTATAATCTATATAGCTTGTAAGTGCACCCTTCCCTTTTCTGTGTGACGTCACAGTACTATTAATACTAAGCTACTGTGTACTTAATGTCACTATAATCCTACCTGGCCAGATAAGGCAATACATATTGGGTTCAACCTTAAACATGCTATGCTCAAGTGCAATACACTTGATCTTTCTGGAGTATGAACCGGTGGTCCACAACTGGTTCATCAAAGGTTGTGTGTGGTATGTGCTGTCCTGTCTGTGGGAAAGTCAATATAAAATATCCCTTGCTTCTTATCCGAAGGAGTAGCCTATGTGGCCGCAACAGGTTTCCTCCAAAGGAATATGTCAGAATGACCATATGTTTAACGTCCAATAGCCGATGATACGGAAATCAATGTGTTCTAGAGGTGTCATTAAATAAAACAGGCTTTACTTTTTTGTTCTGTAATATGATTTTTTGTTGAGATTCATCAACTATCAGGTCACCAGAGCATTAATTCATCAGTATCTAATTTGGATATGCAGGATCTAATATAAGGAATATTTTAGTTTTGAAAGGATCATGCTGTTGCAATGAGAGCGATGCAAATAAAGAGACCATTGAACCTACAGGATACAAACTCATACATCTAGCCAATCTAGGACTAGCATTCTAATCAGTGGAATGTGAATGCAATTTTTGAAGAACTGGTATTACAGATAACTATTTTTGAGTATTTATTACTATGTGAACGACACTGTTCTGAATTGGCTGAATGCGGTTGATGTTATATTCAGATATGCCGCACAAATGGGAGTGGCAATATCGAATGGGTGGTATAACCAAAGACAATGTATAATACAGCACCATTCAGCACTTTCATATAGGAATTTCTTAAATGATCATGCAGTGGTGCCATCCCATGGCAAACACAGTGCGCATTAAATGGCAATTACAATGCTATATTTACACAATGTATATCTCCCGCTATAATTGTCACTATGCTTGAATAATAATTCACGACACGAGTCGGAGCTATATTATGGAACTTTATTGGAGTTCGGAAGTAAGTGTACAGTCAATGGGGTAGTTGAGTGCAATAATGTAGGTAATAGGTAATCAATCAATAGGTAATAGGTACATGAGAATGGTCAGGTAGTATTACAGTCCAGTGAGCATATGAGAACAATAGATAATAGGAGACATGTGCATCAGGTATGCGGTCAGGTATGCGGTCAGGTATGTCGGTAGTAAGAAGGGTATGGGGGAGATCGGTAGAGGAGGTTGTGTGGGCGGGGAGGAATATGTCTGGTGAGGTCTTGGGGGCGAGGAGGGGAGTAAGGGAGGAATAGGGTAAATAGGGGATGGTCTGAGGGAGGTGTGGGTTAGGTCGCGACCCGGGCCTCAACCCTTAACACTGTGTTGATGTCGGGTGGGTGGGTGGAGGAATTGGTGGGAGGTCGTGTCGATGCGCCATCTGCAGGGTGCTAGGGGAGGTAAGGGACGGGCAGGGGAGCACGGAGGTGGCGCCGCTTGTAGGGAGGCGGGTCAGGTTGTGTAAGAGAGGGGGGGGGGGAGGGCAGGAGGAGAAGGGTATGGAGGTAATGGCGGGGGGAAGGGGAAGGGAGGTCAGCTCCGACTCGGTCTCGAATTGGTCGTAATGCTTGCATTGCATTTGATTCGCAGTGAAGGAGGAGTACCCCCCCGCCCCTCGCCATTTCCGCCGCCGACCGTTGGGTTCCATAACAACCCCCCCCGCTCCCCCCGTGCTCCTCCGTCCTTATAAGCTGTGTCCCAGCCTTCCCTCTCCACTCCGCCTCCTCGCCCTGCCAGACACACTACACAACCAATTTTCTCCACCCACCCACCCTTACTATCTTACCTCCATCTTCTAGGGTGGAGGGCTCTTCGGGGCCCATCCCCTAACATGACACTCTGACATTTCAATTGCCTCATGCACTTTATTTATTTATTCCCACTCCTGCCTTGACTTCCTCCTTCGCTGCGCATCACCCATATTACCCCGGCAATATGCACAATTATATCATATTATATAATTGAATAATTGACTATAATTGATTATAATTGTGATACATTGTCTTTGCTGGTACAGTAGTCAGGATGGGCTAGGGAACCTGTCCCTTGTTTCAATGGTACAGCAGTCAAGCTGGGCTAAGGGACCTGTCCAATTGCCTTGTTTGCCATTGGGTGGCATCACTGCATGTGTATTTCATGGGAAAGCGCTGAGTGGTACGTCTTGTCGTACAGTGTCTTTGATATAATGAAGGCGTGGACCACTAAAATGACTGCTTCTTTCGACAGGATTGGTCTTAGGCTACGAATGTTCATTCAAAAGATGGTAGCAGGATGTCTAGAACACTGATATGACATGTTTGTTTGTTTGTTGTCATTTTACGTCCTAGCAACATCTAAGGTCATATCAGGACAGCTACCGACTTGTGACAGTGCGCACTCATGGCGACTTTATAGTGATGCCCCACTGGGAGCCCAGGCCACCAGCACCATGACCTGATATCCCACTCAGTCACATTATCCTGACACTGAGCCAACCAGTCCTTGCCTGGCTAGGACACAACGAGTATCAATTTTTAAGTGATTGGTTTGACTCGCCCAGGGTTCGAACCCACGATCCCATGGTCTACCAACACGGGAGACGGATGCTCTAACTCATTCGGCCATCCCGTCTGGTCCTTATATGACATAATCATTCATATAAATGCATTAGCGTCCTGATTTAACTTACTGCTGGGCAGGGCTGGTTGCCTCTGGCTAGAATATTTCACTTCCCTCGCACACGTGGCGCCACTGTGTTTGTACAGGGAACTGAGCTAGGGGTGATTGATTACAATGCTGCATTGCAGCAACATGTGCCCGTAGGCCTTTATCTAAGACGACTGGTTGGCTCAGTGTCATGACAGTGCGACTAATAATGTATTATGGTGCCAGCGGCTTGGAATCCCAGAAGGCCAGCATTAAACACTGCCATGGGTGCCACTGTCATGTTGCAAGGTACCATTGTTGCGCTACAAGGTACCATTGTTGTGCTAAATGGTAAGCTACCACTGTCACACTGCAACAGTGCAAGCTACCACTATCATACTGCAAGCTAGGCCTACTACTGTCATCCCGTAAATGGCGCAGTTACACTGCCTGCTTGGATTCATATTGTTCCTAACAAATAAGTTTAAATTAAAGCAAGAAAAGGAATGTGTGAAAACAAAGATGACGGCTTTTCTTGCTGTAAACACCTTCGGCTTACACCTGGATATAATCTGATGAGGACCGGCTTATTCATCCAGTCAGCTTCAGCGACAGGAAGCCTTCAGGAAGGAAGGGAAACCCGGATATGACAGAGCTGGTACCCGGCTTGTTGATGATCCATATTTCCGCAGTTAGAGGTTCATGTTGTTCAGGAGCCTAGCTTCAATTTATATATGTAGGTACGCAACTACGTAAACCCTACCACATGAGATAACATATATATATATATATATATATATATACTGTTATGCTGTTGTTCATGGCAACCATTTACAGACGTCAACCTCACCTGTGACAGCTCTGTCATCTCAAATGACCCTCACCTGTTTAATAGCGTTTTATCCATCCCGTTTTATTCCAATAGTGTTTTTGTTATTCCATCTGCGTACCACCTGAACATTCCAAACTAGGCCTCAGGTTTTGTGAATATTATTTTTATCTCATTAGTTCCCAGTTATTAATACAAACAAAGAAGCGTATTCTTCAGTGTTATGTGTGGTCTACTCTAATGTATGGGGCTGAGACATGGACAATCTCTAAGAAAATGTACAAATGTTTAGCAGCATTTGAGATGTGGACTTATTGAAGGATGATGAAAATATCATGGACAAAGAAGATCACCAACAAAGAAGTTCTCAGAAAAATCAAAAATAAGAAAAGCTTGTTTGCCACTATACAGACAAAGAAACTTATTTATTTTGGCCACATCATTCGTCAGAGTTCAATATACCGTACATTGTTGGAAGGGAAGGTGAATGGCAGCAGAGGGAGAGGGAGACAAAGAACATCATGGTTTACAAATATTTCACAGTGGACAGGCTTGAATTATTCACAGTCTATCAGAACAGCACACCATTGGAGAACCATTGCATCCAACCCTCGACTAGAAGACGGAACTATTGATTGATTGAGTTCCCAGCCTTTTGTGCAATTTGTCGTTTGTTATATTTTGATCTTCAATGATGTATATCATGTTGGAGAGCTTACCTCGTTTGGGCTATGGTGGTTAGACTACCTCATTTGACCCCAGGTTCAATTACCAAGGTCAAATTTTATATAGGATTAATGTGCCGGTTCAAAAATATGGTTGCGGCACACTGATTTTTGGGATGTTTTCAGATTGGAATATATCACTATAAAGCAAACAATTATAGCTAATTTCCTGAATATTTCAAGGATATTTAGTTGGGACCGGATTGAGTAAATTAACAGTGAATTTGAGGAAATAATTCATTAGTTACAACAAATGGCTGCAGGACAGAACTGCCCATGATAGTATTGTGTTTGCATAGCCATATAGGTGCACCTCCAGTCAACCATGGGGGTATATGCTGGTCTGTGGCCTACACACATACTTCCACTTGACACTGGGGGGAGGGCATCCATGGTGGTCATCTTGGATTTGGTTAATATACCCACTGTTAGAATTTGGGGACAAATCCCCACCCTAATTCTTTCAAATCACTATCATCAGATCATATAATGCAGAATCAAGTGGTAGTTCACTGTTAACAAACATTTGACATGGAATTACATAAGGGCATGCACTATCAGTAGGTACTCCAAAGAGATTTTTTATTTTAATGTTTCAGTGTTTAAAATTATATAGGTGAATAGATCTTTTAAATCTGATTCCAGTGATATATAATGTATATATCTCTTGAAAAGTTCCGAAATTATGAGGTTTTAAAGATTCATTTTTTCGCCCTCATTTGTGCACATTTTCAAATCAGGGAAATATAGGTTTTTTAGGCCACAACACAAAAGCTATGTTGCGTATAATTTGTCCAATATTAAAGAATCTCACACTATAGCACAAATAAGAAGCTCCATTTTTTCCCAGACCATTAGCTTCGTTATTCTGTCAGATATTTCATGCTAAACTTGCTAAATTCCTTAATTTCTACTGAATATCATCAGGGTTAATGATACATTCTTTGAAACACCATAACTTCTGTTCTACTTACACTATCACTCACATACACTATCAGTGTATATATGAGGCTCGGTGGAATAGCAGTCGTCCCTGCAGTCAGCACAGAGTTGGGCTGCAGTGTTACTATGGTTACTAATTAAGACAGGGTGTGGGTGACAAGTGTCAGCAGCCGTTAAGCAGTGGGAGAGCTGATGAACACACATATAGACAGCGGTATTTTTTTCTATTCTAAATAGAAGACTCGACACGGTGGCCGAATTGGATAGAGCACAGACTCTCGGTTCAGGAGATCAGGAGTTCAAATCCCGGCCGAGTCAATACAATGACTTACACAATTGATACTTGTCGCTATCTAGCCTGGTGTTCAGGGTTACTAGGATAGGGCAAGGACTGGTTAGCTCAATATCAGGAAAATGTCACTGAGTGAGTGCAAAGACCCCATAATACTAAGATGGCTCACTCAGCCTGTACTGTGTAATCAAAATGATCAAACCCACGACTTGGAGCGCTGGCTGTTCTCTTGGTTAAACAGATGCTATATTATATGTATAAATGTATATATGAATGTGAAAGATGTATGATGATGGCGATGATGATGATGATGCTGATGATGATGTGTCTTTGTTCATAGCAATGTCATATTGATGTGTATTCATACTTACCTGTCTCATGTATAATATAATTGTATGTGTTTACATGTGAAACACCAACCAGCAGCTGGGTTGATCAAACCCACCACAAGGTGGCACTACGAAATTTACATTACCATGGGAGAGATAGGGAGTGAGCCATCTTTGTATTATAGGGTCTTTGGTGAGTGGGAAGCCAGGTCACAGTGTTCCGGCCTAGTCTCCCAGTGAGGCAATGTTATAAATTCACCCTGGCCGTAATCGATTATGACAGTCTGAACGATTCGAATCATGTCAGTCATCAGAATTCCAAATAGAAAACCCCGAGGTGTCCCTAAAAAACAAGGCAGTTGTTATTCTTATGCCGGCCGTACGAGTAGATCGGTGTCTATTCGTATGGCGTGTGGGTGGTGTGAAATATGCGTAAGAGACGTCTAGACGGCTAGACATCTAGACACGGCTGTAATATATGCAAATGAGATGACATCATATGACTAAGTGTGCCGGAGGTCGAGACCCCTGTCGGGGAATAAAGCATTCAGTATCCAGAAGTCAAAGTGTTCAGACATTGTACTTTCACAGGTGGGAGCAAATAATGGTGTTCTGTCATTGATGGACACATCTTTCTTTTCGTTTGAACCCCCAAGAATGAGGAAGTACACACATAATACAATCAAGATCATACATAACAAATTGTTGTGTATGATCGTGATTGAACAAGTGTATGATTGTTGAACAATAGATAGGGAAACAACAATACTTAGAGGATTGGGGTGAAAACTAAGACTGTAATTATGAATTATTATTTTTTATTAATTGTAATTAAAGGTGTGATTATGCCAGTCAATTACTAAACAATAAACTTATGCTGGCCTCCATGTCATGTATTACTTAGTGATTTCATTTGATCTGCTACACTGATGTTCAGGAATACACATATCAATGGCTTCTGTTCAGCTATGTATGCTTTCCAAAAACTACCCCTGTGTAAACCAAGATAAAAGATTCACCCGGTACTCGCAGTACATGGGTGAAAACCAGCCTTATATAAAAACGGTCGAAAAAGCGGGTTAATGAAATGAGAGCCTAATTTCACAATCTAAGAAGCAACATTTATTCTTTGAAGATGTCTTCATATTTACCCGCTACCTATGAGTTGAAAAATATGATAAATAGCTAGTTTAATACGATTTAAAATTGAAATCGACGGCGTTCTATGGTCGCCATCTTGGATTTTTGCATTCTCTCCCATTTCACCAACTCTGTGCCGATATAAGTAACCATTTGACACTGGAGCCAGGCATTGTACTTCCTGTTCCATACAAAAGCTATTTTCGCCCGTATTTAGACTACGTTGGTATTCACCCGTGTACTGCGAGGACCGGGTGAATCCTTTATCTAGTGTAAACCCTGTACAGCTACTACCACCACCACCACCACAGATGACCATTTGACCTAATTTGTGCCGTCACCATACAAATAGAATATCAGCTATTCATATGGCGCGCCGTACGAATAGCCACACCGAAAAAACAATGGCTGTGTGCAAAATGATCCGACTCCAATGCCCCACCTCTTGCTGGGGTCATCAGGAGCAATGACTCTTGGTACCTGTATGCCTACAGCTACCAGTACAAGTCTCACATGTTTTCTTTTATGTTAACAAAATAATAAATAAAAGTATGACCACCCAGATTAATGAAATCGACATATAACTAAACTATGCAATCATAACATACTTTAAATCATATCTTGCTGTAGTTATATTGGTTATTTAAGAAATAAGTTTTGGATTAAGCCATGTTTTTCCGCCCGAGTGCATTCGTTTAAGAAAACCCGAGGTTGTAGGGTCTGCAATCAATCAATCAATAGTTCCGTCCTCTAGTCGAGGGTTGGATGCAATGGTTCTCCACTTGTTCCGATGGTGTGCTGTTCTGATAGACTGTGAATAATTCAAGCCTGTCCACTGTGAAATATTTGTAAACCATGATGTTCTTGGTCTCCCTCTCCCTCTGCTGCCATTCACCTTCCCTTCCAACAATGTACGGTATATTGAACTCTGACGAATGATGTGGCCAAAATAAAGGGTCTGCGCAAGAGCAAAAAAGTGGTTGGGATGATCCGAGGTGATTAATCGATTACGGCCCTTGTTTGCGCAATGTCTAGGACAATTTCACTAACATTTACAATATAAACAAATGCAGGAGAAGAACTCTACCAAATTTAGTCACCAGGAAGCTTGTGGCTATAGGGTTTGTTTGTTGTTGTTTTACGTCCTAGAAACATCTAAGGTCATATCAGGACGGGTACCGACTTGTGACAGTGCACACTCATGGCGACATTATAGTGCTGTCCCACTGGGAAACCAGGCCACCAGCACCATGACCTGGTATCCCACTCAGTCACATTATCCTGACACTGAGCAAACCAGTCCTTGCCCTGTCCCAATAATGCCAAGCGCTTGGCTAGGAAGCGACAAGTATCAATTTTTAAGTCATTGGTTTGACTCGACCAGGGTTCGAAATGACGACCCCAAGATCTACCAGCACGGGATCAGAGTGAGTATATATCATAGGGGATATGGCTGGAAGGGGCAGGAACTCTAACTTGTGATGGATGACAGCCTGAACCCTTCTTCAGAGACTGGCGAACAGTAACTAGGAACCCCTTCCCCACCTTATATTACAGGAGCTGGAAGTGCAGAGAAACAACGAGTTCCTGTAGGGTCGCATCACCATCTGTGACGCTCACATCATGCTAAGTTGGTTCTTTGTTTGGAGGTTTATGTCCTGGCAACATATAAGGTCATATCAGGACGGCTACCGATTTGTGACAGTGCACACTCATGGCGACTTTATTTTATAGTGCATCCCACTGGAAGATCAGGTTGCCGGCATTATGACCCAATATCCAACTCAGTCACATTTTCCTGACACTAAGCTACCCAGTCCTTGCCCTATCCTATTAATGCCGAGTGCCAGGCTAGGAAGCGAAAAGTATCAGTGTTGTAAGTCATTGGTTTGACTCGACTGGGAATCGAAGTCCCGATCTTCTGCATGGGAAGCCTGCGCTCTACCTATTTGTCCACTGCGTCCGGTCATCCTGTCAGTATTACAGGGCGATATAACAGGAGGATAGGGGTACTACCAATACCAGCATATCCATACATCCATACATATATGCATATATATATTTAACCGTACTGTAATATATGTATACTCGTGGCGATTGGGAATACCCCCCCACGTCACGTGACATCATAGACGACGTAGGGAGATGACGAGAAATAAACCAGTTGGAACTAGCCTTCGCCGTGTGTGGTCATTTTGTATCTTATCACTTATTACATGGTGTCAGATACATAGAACTCGGAATGGCGCTCACCGGATTAAAGCCTCCTGGACCATTAAATCTGGAGGACAACATGTCCCTAAATTGGGAACAATGGCACGACTCTTATGAGTTTTACGCTGCTGCTGCTGGAATTCACGCAAAGCCTGAAAAGGTACAGTGCGCAGTGTTTCTACACGTAGCCGGTGCCGAGGCACAAAAGGTTTACAGGACGCTTAAGAGTGATACCAGCATCATCGACAAGATACAACCTTTAGTTGATGCTTTCCGCACATACTGTAAAGGGAAAACAAATATCACAGTTATACGCTATAAGTTCAACTCACTACAACAATCAACCGAATCAATGGACGCCTACATCCGCGAACTGCAATATCGGGTAGCACATTGTAACTATGGAGAACTGACTGACTCCATGTTGTGCGACCGATTAGTTTGCGGCGTCAAAGAGGATAAACTAAGAGACCGATTACTACAAACGGCTAACTTAACACTCGAACAGTGCATAGAAACCTGTCGTTTAAGTGAACACAAGGCAACACTATTGTCAGAAGCGACACTGACAGCAGAAATCGACCACGTCGACGCTGTCACCATGAGGCCGTGGACAACCGATCCGCCGCCACAACGGACGCCCCCATGGACAGGTCGGCGCAGTCAATCGAAGCCTGCGAGCACACGAACACAGTGTGGTAGGTGTGGATACGTGCATACACCCGGACAGTGCCCTGCAAAAGGTAAACAATGTTCGAAATGTCACCTGCTGGGACACTTCTCCAAAGTGTGTAAAACAAAGCGACCAAACTACGCAAGTCTCAATGTCATCCAAGTGGATGATAACAACCCTACTCCACCCGACATGGACAGCAACTACGACATGGATAATGACTTATTCATCGGGTGCCTCTCTCAACATGACAGTGACGGCACCTCCCTCTGGTACGCTACCATATTCCTCGACAGTGAGAGGGTGAGATTCAAGTTGGACACAGGGTCTCAAGCCAACATAATTCCGAAGGAGGTGTATGACAAGCTAAGCAATGTGCCCCTTCACCCTTCAAGATGCACGTTGGTAACGTTCTCGGGGGAGAGAATTCGTCCTGAGGGAGAAGCCGACATCGTGACGAATGGCAGACGACTACGCTACCAGGTTACAAGTACAGGCTGCCCGATACTAGGAAGCGACGCGTGCGCAGGCCTAGGCCTAATACGACGCGTCAACACGGTATCAACAGTAACGTCGGCGATGTCACCTCCCGATACGGCACCAATCACTGTGCAGGCAGACGACCCGAGCGCGCAGTTGCTGGTAAACAAATATTATGACATTTTCGAAGGTTTAGGGAAAATAAAAAGCAACGCAATCATTCAGACTGATAAAAATATAACACCATGTATAGACCCACCCAGGAGGATACCTCATGCAATAGCCGATCAAGTAAAAAATGAATTGAAAAGAATGGTTAGGCTAGGAGTAATAATTGAAGAATCGGAGCCCACCCCATGGGTTAGTTCTATAACTGTAGTAAAAAAGCCTAATAAAATTCGCGTGTGTTTGGATCCCACCAAATTAAATAAAGCAATTCTTAATAGTCCATATCCAACAAGAACTATAGAAGAAGTCATAGCTAAAACTTCAGATGCAAAATTCTTTTCAGTTATAGATGCCAACAGTGGCTACTGGCAAATCGAATTAGACAAAAGCAGTAGCAGACTATGCACTTTTAATACACCGTGGGGCCGGTACCGATTCACTCGTTTACCGTTTGGTATTAAAACCGCGGGAGACATTTTCGTACAAGAAATGAATAAAATTTTATACGGGTTAGCAGGTGTAAATGTAGTCACAGATGACATATTAGTATACGGCTCCACCATCGAGGAGCACAACACACGGTTAGAAGCCGTATTCAAAAGAGCTCGCAATGCAAATTTAAAATTTAACCCATCCAAGTCAAAAATATGTAAAAAAGAAGTTACATATGTAGGACATACGCTCACACAGGCAGGGGTCAAACCTACAAATGAAAGGATTCAGGCCATTGTCGAGATGCCGGCACCAAGCGATAAAGCCGGAGTGCAGCGATTCCTAGGGATGCTAGGGTACGTCGGAAAGTTTATTCCGAAAATGTCAGAAATAGCTAAACCTTTACGACAATTACTAGGTAAGAATGTCGCCTGGCACTGGCAACACGAGCAAAAGGAGGCATTTTCGATGTTAAAAAAATTGTTAATCACGGCACCTGTATTACAATACTATAATGTAACAAAACCAATAACATTACAGGTAGATGCATCCCAGTCTGGGCTGGGAGCTGTACTGTTCCAAAATAACAAACCAGTAGCGATGGCTTCTAAATCATTAGACCAAACACAATCAAGCTATGCAGTCATCGAAAAGGAACTCCTGGCAATATGTTTCGGGTGCAAGAAGTTCCATCAATATATATTTGGCAAACAAATAACAATTCAAACTGACCACAAGCCCCTAGTAGCAATAATGGACAAACCGATACATGTGCTATCAGCTAGAATGCAAAGGATGAGACTCCGTTTGCAAAACTACAATATTACATTAATGTATATTAAAGGTACCGATATGTACTTTGCAGATGCCTTATCCCGAGCCCACTCTACAACCATCCAGCCGAATAATCTATTCGACTCAAGCCTAGCCGTCGCACAGATCGATGTGGCGCCACATATCCTTCAGAGAATTAAAATGGAAACTAAAATAGATGAGGCATTACATGAAGTCATTAAATTGACACAGCAAGGTTGGCCCACTGAAAAAGGGCAAATACACCTATTAGCAAAACCCTTTTACACGTTCAAAGACAGTTTGACATACGTGGATAATGTGCTACTTAAAGATAACCAAATAGTAATACCCTCTAAGTTGCAACACGAAATGCTAACCTTGATACATGAATCGCACTTAGGCATCATTAAATGTAAGGAGTTGGCCCGTGACAACGTATTCTGGCCAGGTATGTCGAAACAAATCGAAGACATGGTTGCTCGCTGTTCAAATTGTCAATCATTACGAAACAAACCACACTCCGAACCAATGATATCACATCAAATACCCCAATTACCCTTCCAAAAAGTAGGTATCGATCTGTTTCAAATACACAACAAAGTTTTTCTAGTAGTAGTAGACTACTACTCCAAATACCCCGAAGTGGTAGAATTAAGAGAGACAACAAGTAAAGCCACAATTGTAGTATTGAAACAAATATTTTGCCGATTCGGTATACCAGAAACAGTGGTCTCGGATAATGGTCCTCAATTTCAAAGTGCAGCATACAAAGAGTTTGCAAAGGAGTTTGGATTCCAAACGGTATTCTCTAACCCCCTGCACGCTCAGAGCAATGGCCTGGCCGAGAGGTACGTGCAAACAATCAAACATATTATAAAAAAGGCTACAAACGACAACAAAGATTATAATATTGCACTGCTAAACTACCGAAACACACCCCTCACCACTATAGGTGCCTCCCCAGCACAACTGCTTTTTAACAGGAGACTAAAATGCAGATTACCAACAACAAAAAAACAATTAAAACCAGAGATCCCCACACATAAGATAAACCAATTCAACAGAGCTCAGCAGTCGCAACGTAAATATCATGACAAACATGCAGGTGTACAACATGCGAAACTACAAAAAAAAGACCATGTCCAATACATTGATCATCATGAAAAATGGAGACCTGGAATAATAGTACAAACAAACACACCCGGCCCTCGAGATTATAAAATCAAAAATGCAGAAAATAATGTATTGAGAAGAAATCGGAAATATATATTCAAAGTACCAAGTAGCCAAGCAAATCAAGCAACATACACCATCAAATCAGCACCACCGCAACTACTTTCAAAACAGTCAACCAGTAATAATGCCCCGATCACAACACCTTACATCACTCGGTACGGTCGAATGTTGCGCCCAGTGGAAAGACTTATACAGCAGTAGCCTCCGGCGAACAAGTAAGAGTACTTAGAATTAAGACGTTGTCACTAATAGTATTAAAATAAAACAAAAACAACAACATAGTAACTCGTTCATCAATAACATGTTAGAAAATAAGATTATACGATATATGAGAACAAACTATTAAACTGTATCACGCTGTTGCACTGTTACACTGTAATTGAACCACCATATATATATAAAAAAAAAAAATTTAAAAAAAAAAGAAAAAAAAAAGAGGGGAGATGTAATATATGTATACTCGTGGCGATTGGGAATACCCCCCCACGTCACGTGACGTCATAGACGACGTAGGGAGATGACGAGAAATAAACCAGTTGGAACTAGCCTTCGCCGTGTGTGGTCATTTTGTATCTTATCACTTATTACACGTACAGCTTTTCCACCCCCGCCTAAGGCGAGCCTACGTGTTAATATAATTAATTGTTTCCATGTGAATTTCCTTGGGCCAGCTGCTGCCGTTGTAGCCTTACCTCCCGCCTGCGAATTGTCTGTCGTCGGTGTCCGCCCCGTACGGAAGGCGCCAGCCAGAGTATCGTCTAAATACTAGATTTGCCATCGTGCGCATTTATCGGCCTAAAGGGTATTTATATTAGGTTATTTCAACTACTGGGTGCCCCCTTCGTCGTTGGAGATATTATGAATGTTACTAAATGAATCCAAATATGCGCAGTCCAGCACGAGTTGCTGCCGCTGTCTCTACTATTTAGTTTACATTATGTGTCGTGGTTCTAGCCTAAAAGTAACACTACGTTAATTCTGTGACTGCGTCAGTTATTATATTCCCGCAGATGGGTGCATTACTTGCAGAAGGCCGACTTAGGCTTCAGGCCTCTCAGTTCATAGAAAGCAATCGAATATCAGGTTTCCATAGCGGTTAATCTACAATAAGACTGGAGGATAGTAAAGAATGCAAGGAACGTCCTGATTCACCTTCACAAGAGCTCACGGTTTATTCTTAACCACAGACTAACATTGATACCAACGAAATATATGTGGTTTAATATTAATAACTGTCTCCCTCCCGTGTGGTTTCTATAATTTAGTTTAGAATTTTGACCATAAAAAGCCTAAATATCAGTGGAAAACGACGGAGCGTGCAAAAACATGTCCGCCGGGTCTGGCCCCGAACGCCCGACCTCTATCGTTGCTTGGCTAGTCGCCAAGCAACGCTTTACCACCGGGAACCCTCGCATGCACAAGTGTTAGCAATTTGCGCGCTCGCAAATTGCGCGCACGCAAATTGCTCAAGGCGAGTAGACACGCCCACTTCACTTACATATATATATGTGTATATATACATATCTCCAGATTCTGGAAAAATGTAAGCCTATTATTCACAAAAAATAACAAAGAAGAGCATACAAACTTCCAAGATAATGAAGGGGCAATGAATGCTCACATACAAAGATGCAGCAAACAAACTGAACACACACTTTACCACAATAGGGCAAAAGCTGTCAGAAAAATATAACAAAAGATGGGAAACAGATCAGGAACTGTGCAAAACGAAATCCCCACCTGCGAAACAGATATGATAGAAGTAACAAAATTAATAAATGACATAGACACGAATAAACCAAGTGGAATAGATGAAATACCAACCAAAATAGTGAAGCAGGCACTCCAAGCCATCCCGGCCACTATAGTAGACCTATTCAACATCTCCTTTGAGCAGGGTCGTTTTCTGAAAAATGGCAACCATCACCCCCCATTCACAAAAGTGGAGACAACAGAACATGGGAAACTGCAAGCCAATATCAATTCTTCAAACCCCAGGCAAGCTCATTGAAAAAGTGTTACATAGACACATAAATGAACACCTGGAACAAAATGATATACTAAACAAAAGACAAGGGGGCTTCAAGAAACTGCACTCCACATCAAAAACAATAGGTAACCTGACAGATGACATACTGGCATCAATGAACCAAAAACAATTAGTTGGAGCAGCCTTCATTGACTTTAGCAAAGCATTTGACACAGTAGACCATAAAATACTACTGGAAAAACTACCAACCATGAGCATAAAATCCAACACTATGGATTGGATAAAATGCTACCTGAGCAACAGGCAACAGAAAACAAAAATAAATGATACACTATCAGACAACCAACCTATCACATGTGGTGTACCCCAAGGGTCAGTGTGGGGGCCACTATGCTTTATAATCTATATAAACGATCTTGATAAATGGTTGCAAACTGAATGCCTCCAACTATATGCAGATGACACAGTCATATAAGCAAATGTCACCACAGAAGAGGAGGTAATAACTAAACTAAATAAACTCCTACTAAACCTAGACGAGTGGTGTGAGTCCAACAAAATAACCATCAACACAAGCAAATCAAAAACAGTACTCTTCTCACATAAACAAATGCCGGAAAGAAAACTACACTGTAAGTTAGGAAACCAAACATTAGAAAATGTAGACCATTACAAACAGCCAGGCCTTAAACTACAACCGATGTATAAATACAATTATCTAAAAAGTAAACCACAAACTGTGGCTATTTGCAAATCAAAGAGACTACGTGAAACAAGAAATGTCAATAACAATCTTCAAGGGCATGGTGCTCCCCTATTTTGACTATGGAGATGTAAACTACATGGGTGCGAGAAAAGAACTACTAAAAAAACTGCAAATACTGCAGAACAGAGCCCTACAAATCTGTCTAAGAGTAGATAAGCTGCACCCCACCTATAACATACACAAAAGAATCACAGTGAAATTACCCCATCAGTTCACCCCACTTAGTGTGAATATTCATAGCTTTTAACTGAAGTCTTAATGCTCGATAAATACCTTTATTCTTAAATTCAAAACTTTCTGAATTCTGAAATACAACTGGCTCTAGTCTAAGGATTTCGGTTAAGGGAATATGGAGCTGTACTTGACTTGCGTTATTTAATGGACACATTCCTTTAAGAAGGACCTACTACGTATGCTGTCCTCACCTGACTCCTGTATACTGATCGATTACGGCGCAACGTGATTGGGTTACACAGAGGCCAGATTAATGTTACATATATCGCAGTGTTGGGATGCTGCCTGAACTGAGACCCAAAACCACAAAGTGGATCTACTCGGCGCTAAAAGGCCTGCGAGTCCTTGTACTAGTAGTTAACACATATGTCTGAAAGTACGACATCTGAACACTTTGACTGCTGGATACTGAATGCTTTATTCGCCGTCCAGGGTCCTGAACCGCCGGTAGCCTTTGTCTATGACGTCATCTCATTTACATATTCGTTTGTTCTCCACACGTGCCTGGATGTCTTTTATGCATATATTACAATATGTACTAACCGGTAACACATGTTGTACTAGTAGTTAACAACATAAGTACTAACCAGCAACATGTCGTAAAATATTCCGATATACAGCAAGGGTGTGTGTGTGCTATTAATTATATGTGATGTGTTATTCGTATGCCTAGCCAGTGGATTCGAAGTCAGATAAGTATGTACATGTATGTATTGGTTGGGTTATATGCTGAGTTCATGGGGATGACATAGTGAGTGCTAGCAGGTTGAGTGCAGTGCCACTCAGGACCTGCCCCTTCTGCCTGAGTAGGGGTCAACCCAATCCAGTAGGGGTCAATACAGTCAGGCTGTGGGGAGCAGTCAGTGCAGTGTTGGTGGTGGCCAGGCAACCTCTGGTAATGGGCAGACTATTGGTTGCCATGGGGACTAGAAATTATGTTCTCCTATTGGGTGACAGGGGTGGTGTGAGACCCTACCAGGGAAACTATGTACTATAAAATAAAGATAGAAGGCTTGCCTTCCCTTACTATCTTCACTCTTACTTTCTCTTTCTTCTTGTCTGTATCGTATTTCCCTACAACCTACTTGCACAGCCACAGATCCGGGTACCAATGCTACAACATGTTGTTCTAGTACTAGTAGTAGTCAACACATGTGTACTAACCGCTAACACATGGTGTACTAGTACTTAACGCATGTCTACTAACCGGTGACACATGTTGTACTAGTAGTCAACACATGTGTACTAACCGGTAACACATGTTGTACTAGTAGTTAACGCACATGTACTAACCAGTAACACATGTTGTACTAGTAGTTACCACATACACTAACCGGTAACACATGTTGTACTAGTAGTTAGCACTTGTGTACTAACCAGTAACACATGTTGTACTAGTAGTTGCCACATACACTAACCGGTGACACATGTTGTACTAGTAGTTAACACATGTGTACTAACCAGCAACACATGGTGTACTAGTAGTTAACACATGTATATTAATCGGTAACACGTGTTGTACTAGTAGTCAACACATGTGTACTAACCGGTAACATGTGTTGTACTAGTAGTCAACACATGTGTACTAACCAGTAACATGTGTTGTACTAGTAGTCAACACATGTGTACTAACCGTTAACACATGTTGTACTAGTAGTTAACACACCTGTACTATCCGGTAACACATGTTGTACTAGTAGTTACCACACACACTAACCGGCAACACATGTTATACTAGTAGTTAGCACATGTGTACAGATCAGTAACACATGTTGTACTAGTAGGTAACACATGCACTAACCAGTAACACATGTTGTACTAGTAGTTAATGCATGCACTCACCGGTAACACATGTTGTACTAGTAGTTAACACATGCACTAACCGGTAACACATGGTGTACTAGTAGTTAACACATACACTAACTGGTAACACATGTTGTACTAGTAGTTAACACATGTGTACCAACCAGTAACACATGTTGTGTTAATTGTTACCACATGTACTAACTGTTGGCATATGTTGTACTGGTAGTTAACACATGTGTACTAACCAGTAACACACGTTGTACTCGAAGTCAATAGAATTGTATTGAACCATACACATATGCTGTACTAGTAGGTAACAGCAGTGTATGGAACTGCTAACATATGTTGTACTAGTAGTGCACTAACCAGTAACACATGTTGTACTCGTAGTCAATGGCAGTGTACGAAACCATTAACATATGTTGTACTAGTAGTTAACACATGTGTACTAACCAGTAACACATGTTGTACAAGTAGTTAACAGCAGTCTACCGAAGCATTAACATATGTTGTATTAGTAGTTAACACATGGGTACTAACCGGTAGCACATGTTGTACTAACTATTAACACAATAACTTACAGATTGACCTCTAGTAGGTAGCACATGATTACTGCCGAACACTCGGCTATGTAAGAACTAATATAAGTTTTAAGTCATTGGCTTGGTTTGGCTGGGGTTAGACCCCCACGGTCTGCCACACCGGAAGTGGGGGCCCAACTCGGTTGGGCATCTTGTCTGGTGTCCTTTAATACTTGCATTCACCTCCACCTGCCCGTGTAAAAGGTATGGTGTCTGAAATAAAGAATTGATTTGAATAGAATATACTGCTGCAACCGCATATTTGGGAAGCCCAACCTCGTTCTGGCCAAGGAATTTCTGGGAATTTGCCAACCCCAAATACTGGCAAAATACTGTATGGTGCTGGGATGGCAGGCAATATATATATATATATATATATATATATATATATATATATATATAATATATAGTGGAACTTATATATATAAATATGAATATATATATATATATATATATATATATATATGTATATTATAGACTATATAGTGGGTATTACATCCATTTATTACCACTATGCAGTATTTCCCAAGGGACCCATCATACCTTGCATGGCAACCCACACACCACTGACTTTCGCTTGGTCATCGTCAACTCCAATGTCGTCTGCCGCTCGCAGTAACCGACCACAATCGAACAAATTCAGTTGAGTTTTAACTGAAAATATCCATGCATTAATATATTTTCAATGAAAATGCTTGCTCCTCAGTTAAGACATCGCTCATGTGAAGCAAATGTCGTCTGCTTTCGCTGTAATGTAGAAATGACTGCGCGCAGACGACAGCCTTCCTCTGTGCTTCCTGTGTATCCTAGTCTAAAGGGTAAAAGGTCGTTCACTGTGATTATCGGACGGTAGTGACATTTGGAATATGAAACCTTGAGCTGCGCAAAGAGTTGCTTGCTATTTTGAGCATTTAGAAGTTACACGATTACCACTATGGAAATTAGGTTCCCGGATATTGGTGGGGGCTAAAGGAGCTTCTGAACTTTGACCCGCCGGGGATTTGAAGTGGGCGTCCATTCACGTTAACGGCTGTGGCCGTTTTCTCGCTTTCACAGCCCGATCCATCATAAGCCGGGGATAAGCAGCGAGCCATCTAGATCAACACGATGCTGTGGTTTAGAGAGGAGAGGTGGAGAGGAGAGAGACCTTGGGGTGGCGAGTGGAGAGGGAGACGACGGGGGAGGGGAATGGAGGGAGAGGAGGAGGGAAGGAAGAGACGGAGGGTGAAGAAGAAGGAGAAAGGAGGGACTTTGGTGGGTTGTTGGAGTTTTACGTCCTGACAACATCTACGGTCATATCGGTGACAGTGCACACTCATGGCGATGTCATAGTGCTGCCCACCGAGAAATCAAGTCACCAGCACCATGACCCGATATCCCAATCAGTTATATTATATCCTGACACTGAGTTAGCTTGTCCTTGCCCTATCCTATTAATGCTGAGCGCCAAGCTAGGAAGCAATGAGTATCAATTTTGTAAAATAAGATCCCGTCTATATTTGTAATGCCTCATTTTAACCTACTACTGTCTATATTGTTCATACCATCACATCGTCTCATCCATAAATAGTTCATATGCACTATAATTGTTAAGGCTGGAAGACCAGCGCCTCGGTGCTGAATTTTTTTTTTATTCAACTGGAATAAAAATTTGAAAAAAGAAAGAAAAAAAAAGTCATTGGTTTGACTCGACCGACTCGATCTTCTGCACGGGAGGCCTGTGCTCTACCGATTCGGCCACCGCGCCCAGTGGGAGGGATATAGGAGAGTGAAGGGAGGGGCTATGAGGGGAGGAGGGAATATGGAGAGGGGAAGCGGGGAAGGCTGGCGAGAGAGAAAAAGGGGTAGAGTAGGGAGACGACGGAGAGTAAGAGAGCGTGAGAGGGATATTGAGAGAGCGGAGGAGGGAGAGAGCAGGAGCAGGAGAGAGGGAACGAATAGAGCAGGGAAAGAACCTGGGAGAGTGCATGACAGGGAGAAGGAGATAGGAGTAGCGGCAAAATGAGAGAGAGAGAGTAAAGGAGAGAGGGAGAGAAACGGAGGTAGGGAGGTAAGAAAAGGAAGCGGTGGGGAGATGGAGAACATGAGAGAAGGGTAGAAGGAGAAAAAGAGAGTTTGTGGTGAGAGACATGGGAGAGATAGAATTAGGGATGTCTGCCGAAAAAGAAACAAAAGAACAAATTCAGAGAGAAAAAGAGAGAGACAGGCAGTAAGAGTAGAGGGAATAACTTTGTACAAAACACCGACAAGTATCAAACTGAACTAACAGTTGGTATTCAACTCTCCAACTTCACTCAGCATGGATCGTTTGGTTATGCAAATTAAATGTATACCTGATGACAGTAATGTTTGTTTTGCCTTCACAATATTGAGTGAATGCAGCAATCAATGGACCGATTTTGTGTACATCATTCGGGTCAATTTCAAACGTACGGTGTACTTTTTGTGCTTCACTACCAGCAACATGGAGGAAGACGCAACACCGTACCTTCTCGGATGTCGTACTTGCTCCCGATGCTGTGGCGTATATTTTGTAAGCATTGACCCAGGTTCTCCAATTGACTGCCATGTTTTCGTCCAGATTTAATGGTGTTGGTGCTTTTAGCCCTGTCAAAGCCATATCGTATGGTAGTTCTTCCTACGAATCTGACACCATGTAAATAACGTGTTAACACCGTGAGCTGTGGGTCGTAACTGTTTATTGGAACGTTCTACCCAGCATGCCTCAGCCCTTACCTGGATGTGACCTCTGACCTTTGATCGTAGATACACTACACCTTAGTCACTAGCTGTCCGCCAGGTGTAGCTGCCACAGCGATTGACCTTCCCTCCCAGAATATTGATCTTCCGTTCCGGAAGTGAGCCATTTCTGTCCGCCTGGGGTGCCCCTTCACCAGACTACAGCCAGGATGACAGTGCATGCGTTAGTTTTACAGGGAGACGAGTCAACACTACCGTGTGATTGGGAACAGGCTGTGGAGGTGAGGAGTTGCTGCTGTAACCGTTTCAGAGAGTCGGTGACTCACAACCTCATAAAGTTACAATGAGTCACTGACTCACAGCTTCAGAGAGTCAGTGAATCACAGCCTAAGAAAGTTACATTGAATCACTGACTCACATCTTCAGAGAGTTACTGACTCACCACCTCAGAAAGTTTAATTGAATCACATACTCACATCTTCAGAGAGTCAGTGACTCACCGCCTCAGAAAGTTTCATTGAATCACACTCATAGCTTCAGAGAGTCATTGACTCACCGCCTCAGAAAGTTTCATTGAATCACAGACTCACAGCTTCAGAGAGTTAGTGACTCACAGCCACAGAGAGTCAGTTACTCACATCCTCAGAAACTCAGTGACTCACATCCTCAGAAAGTTCCATTGATTCACTGACTCCCAGATTCAGAGAATAAGTGACTAACAACCTCAGAATGTTCCATTGAATCACTGACTCACATCTTCAGAGAGTCAGCTAGTCACAGCCTCAGAAACTCAGTGACTAACACATCATTACATACAGTACGACGCAATGACTCATTATTATTATTATCCTTTTCTTTGACGCATGCCTGTGGTAGCCTATACAAAGCTCATAGCTCTCAGCTCTAGTGGTATGCAGCCTCGAAATGATACAGGAATGTTTCTCTGGCCCAGGCCCTGTCCAGCGCATTCTTGAATTGATTTATCATAGATTAGTACAGACTCACATATTCACAGGGATAATGGAAAATGTTACAGGAGTGCAGTTATGCACGCTTGTGACATTAGGTACAGAGAGCTTTGCTCTGGCCATCATCAGGGAATGAATGGATGCTGCATGCTGGTGTCTCATCAAAACCAGACCAAAGCGACCGAGTGATATGTCTTCATATAGGAACCTGTCAGGCGTATCACAGCCAATATGGTGGCTATCAACTGAGGCCATCTGCTTGAGACCAGGTTACACAAACATGCCACAGCTAACATGGTCATGGTGACTATCAGCTGAATCTAACTGCCTGAGATCAGTCTACACAAACAAGGCACAGCTATCATGGTCATGGTGGCCATGAGCTGAGTCCAGTTGATTGAGACAAGGCTACACAAACATGGCACACCTAACATGGGCCAGTTGATTGAGACCAGGCTACACAAACATGACATAGCTAACATGGTCATGGTAGCCATGAGCTGAGGCCAGCTGCTTGAGACCAGGCTACACAAACATGACACAGCTGACATGGTCATGGTAGCCATGAGCTGAGGCCAGCTGCTTGAGACCAGGCTACACAAACATGGCACAGCTAACATAGGAATGGTAGCCATGAGCTGAATTTAGCTGCCTGAGACCAGACTACACAAACATGGCACACTTCACATGGTCATATTGGCCATGAGCTGAGGCCAGCTGCTTGAGACCAGGTTACACAAACATGACACAGCTAACATAGGAATGGTAGCCATGAGCTGAATTTAGCTGCCTGAGACCAGACTACACAAATATGGCACAGCTAACATGGTCATGGTGGCCATGAGCTGAGGCCAGCTGCTTGAGACCAGGCTACGCAAAGCTTTAAACAAAATTTAATTTCTTACTGTCCATAGCATGTAAGCCCGTGTATCCAGGCTTGTTTTCAATACTGGCCAGCTGTAGTGTTGGTGTTGTCTTATCAAACAGTAGCTGCTGATAAGTTATTTGATTGTCTGCATTTCAATAGCAGATATATAGTCTGTTGGTACATTTAGTAGCCTATGTTAGTTTTTTTTGGGCCTTCTTGGCATTGTATTTTTATTCTATTCTTATTACTATGTTAGTTGTTTTCTTAAGGTTCAATGTTAGTTTTGGGGGTTTTCTTGGGAAGAGTTTTCCGCACATCACTTGTTAGGTTTGCTATTGTTTTTGACGTGGAGTGTAGTTTTCTGAAACCTCCTTGCCTCTTGCTTAGTATATCGTTTTTTCCCAGGTGCTCATTTATGTGCCTGTGGAATATTTTTTCAATTAGCTTGCCTGGTGTTTGCAAGATTGATATTGGTCTGTAGTTCCCGATGTTTTGTTTGTCACCACTTTTGTATATGGGGGTGATGGTTGCCATCTTCCATGCTGTGATAAAGTGTCCCTGCTCAAATGATATGTTGAACAGGTTGACCATGGTATCTGGGATGGCTTGGAGTGCCTCCTTTAGTATTTTTGTGGGGATTCCATCTATTCCACTTGGTTTGTTTTCATCTATGTCATTTATTATTTGTGTTAGTTCAGTTTTGCAGGTGGGGATTTCATCTTGGATAGTTTCTGACTTGTTTTCCCAGATTCTTGTGAATTTCTTTGATAACCTTTGTCCTACCATGGCAAAGTGGTATTTAGTTTGTTTGCTGCATCACTATCTGTGTGCGTCTTTCCATCCTTATCCTGGAAGCTTATGCGTTCTTCTATCTTATTTTGGGGGAATAGTAAGCTTACATTTTGCCAGAACTTATTTGCGTTGCTTCCGCAGTCCTTGTCTTCTTTTATTATATATTTCTTTTTTGCTGCCCTTACTGCTTTGAGGGGGTTGTTTCTGGCAGTATTATAGGCCCTTTTATCCCCTGGGTCTTTAGTACGTTTCACTTTGTCACCTAGCTTTCGTTTTGTTGCGATATGGCACAGCTAACATGGTCATGGTGGCTATTAGCTGAGGCCAGCTGATTGAGACCAGGATACACAGACATACCATAAATCTGAGTCACGTGTCACAGTGCACACTCATGGAAGCGTTATAGTGCCATCGAGGACAGATACCATACCCAATATCGCACTCAATTCCACTATCTGACACTGAGCCAACCAGTCCTTTCACTATCCTAATAATGGTCTGCTATAAGAGCTAGGCCATCCTGTCCAGTTTGGCAATCATTTTCCAGTGGAACATATCAAATTAGGTATTTGCATAATTAATTGGATTTATGAACACAAAGAGGGTAATGTCCTTGCTCAGCCTCTGATAATAAAACGCCCTTTAAAGACATTTCTGATTAAAAAGAACAGAAGCATAGACCCTTTCGCACCGCCAAGAACGCAGGCTGAGCTGCTCTACCCACAATATTAGTTCTTGTCACTGCCACCAGACAGTGGCTTTGTGATGGAAATCCTCTATTATACATTTTCCACAGAGCATGCTAAACGCTAAACTGCTGACCGCAACATTAGTCATTGCCCATTAGAGGGATGGTTTGTCGTGGAAATCTTCTATAAGACCTTTTTCCACAGATCATGCTGCACAGTGAGCTGCTGGTTATCACATTAGTTCTTGCCACTGCCAACAGAGGGCTTGTTTGAGGTGGAGATCCTCGAGGTTATATTCAATTACACCCGTTCCTGGATTGTCCTGCTGGCAGGAAGTGGTGTTGTTCTTGGCCTCAGAAACCAATGTCCGCTAAAGTAGGGAAAAGTCAAATATGTTCACCAGGATGGCAGGTGTTGGGGGGGAGGGGAGGTTGAGAGGCAGGGGTGGTAGGTGTGTGTTTTCGCGAGACTACACGTGGAGTCAGGATATTGCCAAGTTTGGCGAGATTTTGCGAGAGCTTCCAGGAAGAGCCGAGGTCCCACTCATCGAGTTAGGGCCTTATGACTAAGCAATGGATATGGGGGTGTTGTCGTGCATACTCAACGACAGACCTAATTAGGTCTGTGTGTGTGCAACTTGGCTGCCGAACAACACCCGGTTGCACTCGCAAGCTCAATGGCCATGAGCAATCTTCATAGAGAAAAAGTGAAATATCTCTAAAACCACACAAACTTAGGAACAAACTGCTTGGCACCCAAACAGATCAAATGTTTAACAAACAGATTATATTAAATTTATATTCTTAGTGTTCTGTATTTCTATTAATTTTCAATCGCAGTGAGCAATCGTCATACAGAAAAAGTGAAATATCTCTAAAACCGCACGACCGAGAAACAAACCGTTTGGCACACAAAGAGATAACATATTCAACGAACTGATTATCTTAAATTAATGTCTTTAGTCTTCTTTATATCTATTTGCAGCCAAGGTGCGCGCGCATACACAATGTTTACGAACATTGAAAGGGGTCTATAAGTAATGTACCAGTTTTGTGTACACTCCTCTAGGGGGCACCACCAGGTCTGTGGCAGGTCCTTAAAGGGGTACACATCTGATGAACGCATCAAATCTTTAAAGGCAGAAGAACGCTTGACTAGATTTCTATTTCACATATCTAAATTAGATTCTGGTTCACTCGTTAATCATTTCTCTGGGGATTTGTGCCATAGGAACAGTAGAGATCGGCTCACTTGATCATGGATATTTGGTGTATCTTAACAGGTTGGAGAGCTTACCTCGATCGGGCTATGGTGGTTAAATACCTCATTCGAGCCCCGGTGCAATTTCCAAGGTCGAATTTCATATAGAATTAAGGTGCAGATTCACAAATATGGTACTGGAACACTGAGTTTTAGGAGGTTTTCATATTGGAATATATCACTAGAAAGCCAAACATTATATCTAATTTCCTGGATATTCCTAGGACATTTAGTTAGGACCGGAGTGAGTAAATTAACAGTGAATATTAGGAAATAATTCAGTAGTTACAACACATGTCTACAGGACTGAACTGCCCATGATAGTACTGTGTTGGTATAGCCATAAATCCTAAACAATAGAGGAACCTCCAGTCAACCATGGGGGTATATGCTGGTCTGTGACCCACTCATATACTTCCACTTGCCACTGGGGGAGGTCCTGTGGGGACTGTTGTACATCATTTAGATATATTTTTTGCATATCAATATATATATATATATGCATAATACATAATTCACTGTGATTATGCATCTGATGCATTACCACCACAAATATGGCTTGTCTTGCTGGTACAACATTAAGAAAAACCTACCTTAAGTATTATTGTATTTGATTTATTTGATTGTTGGTTATCACTTTTTATTTCTATTCATATTATTTATGGGAAGGCCGGTGCCAGAAGGCCTGGGGATGGGTGGCCAGTAAGCTATGTTCATACATAACCCTGTAATTATGCATCTGGTGCATAATCCCCACAAATATGGTATTTCTTGCTGGTACAGCAACATTAACTTACGTTGTATATTATTGCATTTATATTTAAATTATTTTATTATTGTTGGTTATCACATTTTATTTATATTTATATTATTTGAATTGAGGCCTGGTAGCGGGAGTCTTGGCGCTGGGAACCCTGCCGCCGGGAATCCCTGCGCCGATAGGCTGCCGTCTTCTTGACCTGACATGAGTTGACCCGACAGGTAAAGTCATGTCGGGTAATGTCAGGTCGGGTAATGTCAGGTCCGGTAAAGTCCGGTCCGGTAAAGTCAGGTCGGTTAAAGACAGGACGGGTAAAGTCGGGTAGGACAAAGTTGTGTCGATTAAAGTAGATGTCTACGTTTTGTGCTGGGGGTCGGTAAACAAACAAACAAACAAACCAATGACTTTACTGGACCTGACTTTACCGGACTCAACTTTACCGGACCCGACTTTACCGGACCCGACTTTACCGGACCCGACTTTACCAGACCCAACTTAAGCCGACCATACTTTAGCCATCCCGACTTTACCCGACCCGACTTTACCCGATCCGGCTTTAGCCGACCTGACTTTACTTGACCCGACCCTACTTGAACCGACCCTACTTGAACCGACCATCTTGAACCGACCCGACTTCAGCCGACCTGAGTTCCCTCGACCCGCCTTCTCCCGACCCGACTTCAACCGACCCGACTTCACCCGACCTGACTTGACCCTGCCAGACTTGACCCTGCCCGACTTGATCCGACCCGACTTGTCATTATTATTACGGTATTATTTTAATTATTATTGGCATTATTTGTTCATTTTCATATACATGCATATACATATACATATGTGTATACATATAAATATACATATACCTATGTGTATATACATATATAAATATTACATATGCACCTATATATATGTCTATATATACATCCATTCACATATACATATATGTATACATATATACATATGGAGACCTATATATGTGACTACATAATTATATATAGATTAGTTAGACGAATCTTACCTTGGTATAGATGATGGATAACTGTTGTTTTACCGAGGTATAAGCCTCGGCTAGACGTGGGTGGCTGGATGGCTGGATGGATTTACAATTTGTCTATTCCTTTGTTTTTAGATCTTTGGAGCAGTAACATTTTAATTACATTTGAATTGGGCACTGGAATTTGATCACACATAGGCTTAGATGTTGATATGATGTTAACCCTAAGAACCCCCACACAAAACAACTACTGGAGCAGCCCATTGGGAATCAATTGTATACTTTGATCTTTAATTTAAAATTGGGGTTATAGAAGGGTTGGGCTGGACTAAAAAAAATGACACAATAATGCAAAATTGATAAAATAGATATGAACCAATTTTTCACCTTGAATAAAAGAGAAGGCAGACGGGGCCATACTCTCAAACAAGTAAAACCCAGAGCCATTTCAAATTTAAGGCAACACAGTTTCTCAAACAGGATCATAAATATATGGAACAGTCTCCCACAAAATGTTATTGACGCCGGGGTCAATAAATTAATTCAAGAACAGATTAGAAAAAGCATTGGCTGATGATCCAGGGAAATTTGACCCCTTATTCACCACATGCTACTAATTATTCCTTGTGTTGCTTATTTACTTGCACTCAAGCAAAAATCAGAGACAAATAAGTGTTCACACTTCCTGTCTACCATTCGCTATTTCGCTATTTCGCTATTTCGCTATTTCGCATGAGAAGCAAGCATTTTCCTTTGTTTGGCCTAGCATGACGTTAATGCCATGAATAGGTTGTCACCCTGCAAGCATTGCTTGCAAATCACGCGACCTCGCAGCCTTAGGACACAGTAACAGTAGCAGGGATTGTCAGAGCACAAGTCCTGCTGGTGTCATTTCGGCAATTAGGTACGTAATTCTGGATAACATGTGCCAATATCCCAGACACAAAGAGAGAGGGAGAGAGAGAGAGAAAAGAAAGAGAAAGAGTAAGAGAATACTTGGTACATGCAGACCTTGTGGATCCAATGCTGGCTGCAAGTTGCAGTCTTCTGTTATGGGCAATTGCCACAGACCTCATAGGATGGTAATGTGACGACTGTCATCAAGTCTTCAAGTTATCAAGTTATTCAAGCTATCACCCCCGTCACACCTAGCCAGCCAGACAGGCTCCTTCAACAGGCAGAAGTGCAGCATCTCACCTCCATCTAACCCTCCCTCACCGACTTCCTCTTTTCTGCTCACTCTTTGCCCCCTCCCCTCTCATCCCAGACTCTCCTTAACCCACCCTCCATTGCTCTGCACTCTCCTCGTCTACCCTCCCCTCCCCTCCTCTACCCTCCCTTTCCCTCCCATGCCCTCATCTCCGTTATAATATTGGAACTATTCTATCCCCCGACAAGAACTGGGGTTTGCATCCGACCAACATCTATGGTCATATCAGGACGAGTACCGACTTGGCACAATGCTCACTCACGGCAACATTTTATAGTGCTGCCTCACTAGGAGACCAGGCCACTGGCATAATGACCGGATATCTCACTCAGTCACCTTATCCTGACACTGAGCACTCCAACCATTGCCTAAACGTAGTAATGCCGATGAGTAACATGCTAGATAGTGACAAGTGCCAATTTAGTAGTAAGGCATTACATTGACTCAGCTTGAATTAGAACCATGACCTTCCGCATGGGAAGACAGCGCTCTACCGAATCGACCACCCCATCCTGTCCCCTTCAATGGGGACCTTTCAGTTTGCATGACTCTCTCATCAGATGGCGCACCATGCCGGTCTCTGTATGCTTTGGTGTATGGTGAGTGCGTATGGTGGGGTGGGTGTGGTTGGGGTGTAGGTGTGTATGGTGGGGGTGGGGGTGTATGTTTGTGTGGTGGAGATGTAGCGGTGTGGTGACGATGTTGGTGTGTGTGGTGGGTGTGTGTGTGGATTTAGGGTGTGTGGTGAGTTGGTATGGTGTGGTGGGTGTGGTTGGGGTGTAGGCATGTATGGTGGGTGGGTGGTCGGGGCGTATGTTTATGTGCTGGGTGTGTTGTGGAGGTGTATGGGTGTGTTGAGGATTTTGGTGTGTGTGGTGGGGGTGTATGGGGATGTGCGGGTGTGTGGTAGGGGTGTGTGGTGAGTGGGTATGGTGGGGTGGGTGTGGTGGGGTGTATGGGTGTAGTGGGGTGTATGTGTGTGGTGGGAGTATAGGGATGTGGGTGGGGGTGTGTGGTGGGGGTTGATGGTGTGTGTGGTGGGGGGGGGTAGGTGGTTTGGGTGGAGGTGTAGGGGTATCTTGCAGAGCAGTACCTCACAATCTTTAGCACCCCTAAACCCCCACCACACACCTACACCCCAACCACAACCCTAAACCCGTACCACACACCCCACCACACACACCTATACATCCTACACCCCACAACACACACATATACCCCAGTACCCCTTAGACACCTAAAGTTATAAACCCTGTTATGATTTCCACACACTTACAATCCTTCCACACACCTACACCCCCACCACACACACTACAGCTACACCACACACACCTACACCCTCACCACACACACACCTACACCCTCACCACACATACCTACACCCTCACCACACACCTACACCCTCACCACACACACATACACCTCAACCACACACACCTACACCCCCACCCCACACCTACACCACACACCTACACCCCCACCACACACATACCTAAACCCCCACCACATCCCTAAAATCTCACCATACACCACCACTCCCCACCACACAACTACACCACTAGCACACACACACCTACACCCTTCTATCCAACCATGATGGCCGTTGGACCGAGAATGGGTGCTGCCCCCAAGTGTATAGCAAGAGAAATGGCTAATGAAAGGTCCCCATTAGGCATCACTGGGGCATTACATAATCATTTCAATAGTAATAGCCTTATTATCAAAACAGAGCTAATTCTGATCAACTCTTAATTCATATCTGATGTATTATATGTTTAATTCCCAGCTTTTGTTCACATAAGAAATGTATGGTGCAGAGTAAGGACGACTATCACCAGTGACGTAGGGGGCCACTGTGGGCGCCACCGGTATGACACACAATATATGGTAGTTAAATACAGTATTGCAGTACTTTTATCCTAACAAAAATCCATTATATATCATGTATATATATATATATATGTGTGTGTGACAGTTGATCTATTACCCGCAGATAAATTACAAATGGATTCAGATAGTTTATCTAATGATTATATTTCCTGTATTGTCCTGTTCCCATTGTGGTGACCAGTTGTGTTGTTCAGTGCACAGTATTTATGCATATTCTTCATATATATTTCCTGCACGAATGTGCTGAGATTTGCTGTGGTGCCTCTGGGGAATAAGGTTGACTAAAGATATACAATTATTATTTCATGCCTACATGACATCACTCAATTATTAAATGGGTGTCTCTGTCTGAAACCAGGATTTCCACACAAAGCTGCCCTCTGACGGCAGCGGGATAATTAATGTGTCACTATAATGGTGCTGTCACATTACGACGTTTCTCACCGACCGCTTGACCTAGTTTACTCCAGCGTCTGTTGGCGCGTGTCAACGTTCCGCCAGCGGGTTATCAGCGTCTTATCGGCGCGCTGTCGGCGTGGCGGTGGATGCGTACCTTTTAAGGCCCTGTCACACTACGACGTTTCTCACGAACGCGCTTCGGTGGCGCGTAACTAACAGGTTCCGAGATACGGCACCTGGTGTGTGTCTGTGTGTGTGTCTCTCTGTGTGTGTCTGTGTGTGTGTCTGTGTGTGTGTCTGTGTGTGTCTTGTGTGTGTGTCTCTGTGTGTGTTTCTGTGTGTGTGTCTCTCTGTGTGTGCCTCTGTGTGTGTCTCTGTGTGTGTCTCTGTGTGTCTGTGTTTGTGTCTGTGTGTGTGTCTGTGTGTGTCTGTGTCTGTGTGTGTCTGTGTGTGTGTCTTGTGTGTGTCTCTGTGTGTGTTTCTGTGTGTTTGTGTCTGTGTGTGTGCCTCTCTGTGTGTGTCTGTGTGTGTCTGTGTGAGTCTGTGTTTGTGTTTCTGTGTGTGTCTGTGTGTTTCTGTGTGTGTCTGTGTGTGTCTGTGTGTGTATGTGTGTGTCTGTGTGTGTATCTGTGTGTGTCTCTGTGTGTATGTCTCTGTGTGTGTCTGTGTTTGTGTCTCTGTGTGTGTCTGTGTTTGTGTCTGTGTGTGTGTCTGTGTGTGTCTGTGTGTGTCTGTGTGTGTGTCTGTGTGTGTCCCTGTGTGTGTCTCTGTGTGTGTGTCTCTGTGTGTGTGTCTCTGTGTGTGTCTCTGTGTGTGTCTGTGTGTGTGTCTGTGTGTGTGTCTCTGTGTCTCTGTGTCTCTGTGTGTGTGTCTCTGTGTGTGTGTCTCTGTGTGTGTCTCTGTGTGTGTCTCTGTGTGAGTGTCTCTGTGTGTGTGTCTCTGCACAAAACCTTTGTGTCGGTCCACACGCCGCTGTCACTCAAAGTGTACCGACGTGTACCAATGCGCCGGTAAAGCGTTCGTAACATGCCAGTAACGCGTGCTGACGTTTTGCCCAGGCGACACTTCGGCACACGTCGACGCGCGTTGGTGAGAAACGTCATAATGTGACAGGACCATAAAGGTCTGACCCGCCCTCTGATGGCAGCAGAATAACTAATGTGTCACTGAGTGGCATGCTCTGTAATAAAAGGTCCTACAGACGATTTCCACCACCGACCTGCCATCTGGGGCCATATGCAGGAGTCGGTGGTATTCGGTGTTAGCGAGCCAAAACGGTGGTAGGCGGGAATTTCCCAGTTAGCGGCGAAAAATGGTATGCACGAGGCGGTGATAGGCCTAACACCAAGAGCTTAACCGGTGTTACCCTACCCCTGATAAATAGGAGGTATAGGCCCAAATCTATTCAATGCTGTCATATTTAACAGAAATACATACACAATAACTGAAATTTCATGAAATTAACCCTAAATTTGAAGCAATATTAATGCTGCCGCCGCAACGGCGGCGATATTAATATTAATATTTTCTAATCGACGAACGAATGCAAGCAACTGCCACCAGTATGGAAAGCGACGTCGATGCGGCGGCGGCGATTTGTTTACTTTACGTTCGTCGATTCGAAAATATAAATATTAATAGCACCGCAGTTGCGGCGCAGTTGCGGCGGCAGCGTTAATATTGCTTCGAATTTAGGGTTAATTTCATCAAATTTCACTTATTGCGTATCTAATTCTGTTAAATATGATAGCATTTAATATATTTAAGCCTAATATATGGGTACAGACGCAGAGGGATTTCCCAAATCTATAAATAAATTCACGTTTAGCTATAATGATAGTGTTACATGCTCCTGCATACGACTTGTCACAGCTCCCGACATCGATGATAGCTAAACGGTAACAGGCTCTAACACCAAACCCCGCTAACACTGACTCCTGCATATGGCCCCTGATGGCAGTGGGCTAACAAATGTGTCACTGAATCCCATATTCTGTGGAAAAGGTCATACAGAGGATTTCCACCACCGACCTGCCATCTGATCGCATCGGGATAATAAATGTGTCACCGAATGCCATACTCTGTTGAAAAGGTTTTAAAGAAGATTCCCACCATCAACCTGCACTTGAGCCATGTTCACACACACAACTTTAGGCTGAACTAGATTAGGCAAACTAGATGAGGCAAACTAGTGTTGTGTCCACACACGGAGCGGTTTAAGGTGGAAATCGATATCTGCGCATGAGCAAGTCCATACTAACCAGCGCCAGTTTCGGTTAGTCGACGTCGCCATGAGAGAGTGTGGGTTCGACCTAGATATGTATGGACTAAATCGTATTGGTTTGGAACGGTCAAAACTTCTGCTGGGCAGTGAAAACCTAAAAATAAATGATGACAAAAATATCTGTGCACCTCTAGCCGGTTCATAGACCAAATTATATTATATAGTGTGACGTGCTTAATCCGCCTCAAGTAAACCGCTACTGTCCACACAGGCAAGGTGGGCCGACTTAAGCTAGTTTGGTTCATATAAGTTACCTCGCGACGCGGTTTACATGTGGCAAACTAGTTGAGGCGAATCAGCCCCAATCCGCCTCAGCGACGCGTCCACATGGCGAATGTGAGGCAAACTAGACAAGGCGAACTAGTTGAGGCGACTTAAAGCCCGTGTGTGAACACAGCTTTTGACTACAGTGAGAGAACTAATATTGTAGGTGATTGCAGCAGCTCACTGAGCAGCATGCTTTGGGAAAAGGCTCTGTATGGCATCCTCTGTGGTAAGGATGTTACTGCTTTTCTCATTCATAACCGAGAACATTTCAAGCCTTTAAATTGGTCTTCCTCATTCCACTGCTCCTTGCCCCGTCTTATGGCCCTGTCACACTACGACGTAATGACGTCAGCATAGGGAGAACGTGAAGAACGTTGAACTTCTCGGCGTACTATGCAAATTTGGGCACAAGTTGAACGTGGATGCAGCGTAGTGGACGTGAGAGTAACGTTGGTAAAACGTAGTGATACCGTCATTCAATGAGAGAGGACAACTTCATTACGTTCACGGAACGTTATGAAGGTTATTCCATCGCCAGAACTACGTTACCTGATGGCGAAACATTGAAATACGTTGAACATACGTTCTCCTGACATTCTCCTGACGTTATCCTGATGTTATGCTGACGTTATCCTGATGTTATCCTGACGTTATCCTGACGTTCCCCTTACGCCGCGTGGGCGTTTCCACCAGGTTTAATGTGGGTCAACGTAGTGGAACGTAGTGGAACGTAGTTGAACGTAGTGACTAACGTTTTAATAACGTCGGTTTAACATCATTGACGTTCACCGAACGTGTACAGAACGTTCGGCGAACGTAAACCCTTACGTTCGCGTCACGTCGACAGTTTTGAACAGGTTCAAAACCTTGATGCGCGCCGACGTAACACGATGTAACATGACGTAGCTCGACGTCAGTCTAATGTCATTATGACGTCATAATAACGTAACCCAACGTACGACAACATAATGACCAAATGTGATCATGTCAGGCTTACGTTAGCTCGTTACCTCGTAGTGTGACAGGGGTATAAGTAACGCCAAACACCAGACTAACTAGTGACAATTAAACATATTCTAGTCATCCGTTTAACTTGGCCAGAGTTCAAACTCAGGTTTTCATTTCGAATCGACATCCTGGCCACATGAGAAGGGTGGTCAACTCATTCGGCCATCCTCCCTAGTGGCACCCCCTCCCCCCCCCCCCCCCCCCCCCCCCAATCGGAAATTGTATTTTCACTATTAATGTTTTCCGACGACGTTGGCCACTAAGCACTAGCGTGCAAAGGAACATGAAAGCTGAGGAAGGGTTGCGGGTGGGGGGGGGGGGAGGAGCAGGGAGGGTGGTCGTATTTCCGGCTGGGATCTTATGGTGACAGCTTTCGTTTCTATATAATTTAGACCTTATTAATACTGACATTACGCACACCGCTGTCAAACATGTTTATCCGGACTCTTATCTGACAAACACAACAACATCAAAATCTCATCAAAACATTTGATTTAAAGCTGCATAGTTCGATGAAAGCATAAATTACTCAAAAATCAAAACACTTACCTAGATTTGATTGAACATATTAAAGTTCAACTATTTCTGCACTTATTATGACTTTGTATGCCAATTTAATAAAACCTCTTACTGCTGACACCTATGGTGTCAAAATCTTTATGTGCTTGCCAAAATTGATTTGGTATGTCTCAACTGCCAATAACATATGCACATTTACTTCATTTTTGTTGTATATTAGTTGATGAAGCAGGGGCATTTTCTCTCACGGGCAATTTGTCTTCCTCATTCCAGTGCTCCTTGCGCTATCCTAGTATGTAGAATGCTAGGCTAGGTAGCAACAAGTATACGTTTATAAGTCATTGGTTTTTACTTGACCCGGGTTTGAACCAAGAAGTCCATTGGTCGCAATGCTCGCATTGCGTTTGATGCGAGGGAAGGAAGAGACCCTCCCCCCGCCTCCTGCCGCCGCCCGGCGTTCTCACCTTCCCTGTCATCCTCCCCTCAGCTTTCTCCCACCTCGCCCTGCCACCGCCGCTTTCTCACCTCCCCCGCCTCTCACCTCCCCGCTCCTCCCTTATAAGGCCGCCCGCCGGCCTCCCTCAGTCACTCGCCTTCCAGCCTCCTCCCTGATCAAGCTCCTTTTTCTACCTTTGGCTTCCTTCACCTCGGACCGCTACAACACCTCGGGCCGACCCACATCATGCCTGCAAACGGCAAAGGCAAGGGCAAAGGACGCAAGGGAGCCCGGGCGACCGCCATGAGCACGCCGGGGCCCTCCTCGGGCACGCCGGGAGGCGCCTCACCTGCCTCGGCCCCGGGTTCCCCACCGGCACCTCGGGACCGACCCTCGGGCACCGATGCCACCATACTCCAGGCACTGCAGCGAATAACCAGCCGCCTGGACGTCCTCGAGTGTGGGGCCGCCCTCGGGACCCAGGAGACCCCCCACCCGCCCCAAGGCGGCGGCCGGCCTACAGCTCGCCGCCCATCCCAGCACCTCTGGCGCACGTCATCGGGGGGGGCCCAACCTCCCCCGCCACCTCAAGCGCCACTCCTGGGGGCCGTCCACCAGCAATATGAACGATATAGCCGCCTTACCTCACAGTTGTCGGCCGCCCCGCCCCCGGCCTACCTCCAGGATGCCGTCGACCATACCCCGACTACCTCTTCCCCTCTGACATCGGGGAGAGGGGGCCGGAACGCAAGTCGGTAAAGAGGGGCGAGGCAACCAAGGACGAGTACAGCCTCGCCCTCATCACCCTCATCAGCCACCCAAGCTTCCCTGCGCACTCCCTCCCAGGCCTACACCACCACACCCTCACCGTGCTCAGGGACAACCTTGTCTATCCGTGGCCTACCGTCCGCCGGTACTCAGAGACGATCTTCACCTGGATCGCGGACGGCAGGCTCCCCCACGGATGGCACGACCCGGTTGCCCTGAACCTGGTGCGAATGGAGGTCATCACCATGCCCGCCGACCAGGCCGTCCTGACAGCACCAGCCCCCCGAGGCGCCGACCTTCCCCGAGGCGCACAGCAGCCCCGGACCCAAGCCGACACCCGCATCACTTACAGCTGAGAGGCTCACGGGGCTCCCTGCGCCGCCTGGAACCCCGAGCCCACCTCATGCGACCGGGCCCCCATCGGGGAGGCCCACGGCGAGGTGGGAGACAGACACCGGCACATATGCGCCTACTGTGCCAACGTGAGGCGCATTCTCACCATGCACAGCGAGGCCCTGTGCCTCACCAAGCAAGCCCGTGAGCGCCAGACCCCGGCCGCCCCGGCGGATTTTTGATCCGCCGGCCCCCCCGGCCGGCCCGGGGGGCCATCCCCGGTGCCTCACCCACACCTCTGCCGACAACCCCTTGACCACCACCGACAACCCCCTAGCGACCACCGACCGAAACGCCACCCAGGACACAGCCGCGGACCATCACCTCGCGCCGCAGGCCCCAGACACCGCCCACACTGACGACAAATCCTCCCCAGACATCACAGCCGCCGACCATCACGACCTCCACGACACCGCCTTCATCAACCCCCCTGACCCGACCCCGACCCCCACACCCCCCAGCCCTCAGGACTTTGCTGCCCCCCTGTCCGACCCTCGCCGGACCTCCTCACCGCAGCTCTCCAGGGAGCGGCGCTCCCCAACCTTTTGGCCGCCCGCTCCCTGTCGACGTAGGCCCCGGACTCATCACCACACCCAAACCTTCAACCTCTCCAGCCTACGCCAAGGACGCCGCCCAAGCCTCGCCCGGGTACCCCTCGCCCCGTATCCCGGCCCAGGCCCTGGACCTCAGACGCGGCCTACGCCTCGTGCCCCCGCCTCGGGTGCGCCTCGAGCCCTCTCCTCCTTTTTTGGTGGAGGGCTCTTCGGCGCCCCTCGTCACAAACTCTGAAAGCTCCCCCGGTGCTCCTTAGCCTTAAGTTTATTTTACCGTTTTCCTTGTACATACTATGTTTCTTTCCTGAGGTGTTTCAATAAAGCGCCTCTTTTCCCACCCCCGCCTTGCCTTCTTCCTTTTCGCGCATCGGTCGCAATGCTCGCATTGCGTTTGATGCGAGGGAAGGAAGAGACCCTCCCCCCGCCTCCTGCCGCCACCCGGCGTTCTCACCTTCCCTGTCATCCTCCCCTCAGCTTTCTGCCACCTCGCCCTCTCACCCTGCCACCGCCGCTTTCTCACCTCCCCCGCCTCTCGCCTCCCAGCTCCTCCCTTATAAGGCCGCCCACCGGCCTCCCTCAGTCACTAGCCTTCCAGCCGTCCTCCCTGATCAAGCTAATTTTTCTCCACCCACCCACCCAACTCTCCCTACAGCTGGTGGAGGGCTCTTCGGCGCCCCTCGCCACAAACTCTGAAAGCTCCCCCGGAGCTCCTTAGCCTTAAGTTTATTTTACCGTTTTCCTTGTACATACTATCTTTCTTTCCTGAGGTGTTTCAATAAAGCGCCTCTTTTCCCACCCTTGCCTTGCCTTCTTCCTTTTCGCGCATCAACAGTGCATGGTCATGATATGTCAGCTGAGATCTTGCAGTAATACAATTGTCAGATAGGAGTACATTAACTATGCATGGTCATGATCTGTCAACTGAGATCTTGTAGTGATACACAATGCAATTCCCTGGAACTCTGAGAGCATAACACCGGACTCTTTAATTGAATTGGAGAGATTAGGTGAGTTAATCTCCCCAGTGAGAGCAAGTTCTGGGAATGGGAACCAACTGGTGATTCCGAGATTTTGTCCTGAGACTTTGTCCTGTCCTGTCATTTTGTCCAGCCACTTCGTCATACCACTATGTCCTGTCACTTTGTTCTGTCACCTTGTCCTGTCACTTTGTCATGTCAATTTGTCCTGCCACTTTGTAATGCCACTACATCTGGGCACTTTGCCCTGTCACTACATCCTGTCACTTTGTCATGCCACTATGTCCTGTCACTTTGTCCTATCACTTTGTCCTAGTAATGCGTGCTGTCACTTTGTAATGCCACTATGTCCTGGCACTTTGTCCTGTCACTACGTCCTGTCACTTTGTAATGCAACTATATCCTGGCACTTTGTCATGGCATTATGTCCTGTCACTTTGTCATGCCACTATTTCCTGGCACTTTGTCCTGTCACTACGTCCTGTCACTCTGTAATGCCACTATGTCCTGTCACTTTGTCCCACCACCATGTCCTGTCACTTTGTCCTACCACCATGTCCTGTCACGTTGTCCTACCACCATGTCCTGTCACTTCGTCCTACCACCATATCCTGTCACTTTGACCTACCACAATGTCCTCTCACTTTGTCCTGCCAGTTAATCCTTCCTCTTTTTCCCACCATATTTCCTTTTATTTTGTCCTTCCATTTTGTTCTTCCACTTTAGTCCGCCACTTTGTCCTTCCATTTTGTGTCGCCACTCTGTCATACCGGTTTGTCCTATTAGTTTGTCCTGCCATTTTGTCGGTTATCGTCATTTAACCACAAGGAAGAGTGAAGGGCATTGAGAAATATTCTATATGAAATGTATTCAATTTGGACATGAGCAAACATAAATGGAAAGCATTAATCCATCACGTTGAGTGAGATGAACAATAAAAACATTTGGAGAGATCTGAGACGATACCTGGTTCCTAATAACCCACTGTTCCAATTATTCAAAAGTGAAATTCGGATGGAACTGGAGGTGGGCCGCGAGTGGGTCAAACAGGACGGCCACTGGAGGAACAGAAAAGTTAGCCTACTATAGTACAATCCAACTGAACCCCATGCCGCTCTACAGCCCTCCAGTATCTCATACTCGGCTTTAGTAGAGAGAACCAGTGCATTCATGGTAATATCGGCATACTTTTGTATACACCACATAACCAGACAGGATGGCTGAATGAGTTGAACATCAGTCTCCTATTTTGGTAGGTCATGGAATCCGAAAGCGCAAGTTCAAACCCTAGATGAATGAAGCCAATGATTTAATAATTGATACTTGTCACTACCTAGCCTGGCACTCGGCATTACTAGGATAGGGCGAGGAGCAGTGGAATGAGGAAGACCAATTATCCGCCGTTTAAATTTCCCCCACTTAATCAGCTAATGTACTAACACAAAATTCGACTGCATCCGATATTGTATTTTCTGCATGGTGAAATGGAAAAGGCATTAATTTCATATTAGCATATGAAACCAGTGATGCAATGTTAAATAAGGGAAATGAGGAAACGCAGGTTTGGATTTATTTGAAATAGCGAGAAAACATTGTTCCCCCCTTCCCAATAAAGAATCTGAACATTTACCCAATGCATTCCCACAACACTACACCATTGCATATAACAATTGTGCATATAACATGTGCATTTCACTGATATCGTTTAATAAGTATCGCTATTCACATTGCGTTACTTAGAGATTGAGGTTATTTCTACTCCGACGGATGACACGGGTGCTGTTTGAAATTAATATGGCATAGTTACATAGCATATATATGCCTGTAATTAAACGCACAAGCCAAGAATTTGCCTGTGGGTTAACGTATGTAAAATGATCAAAAGACAGTTTTACAGGTGCATATATGTAACATTCTAAAGGGGCTGTCACACTATGAGGTATGGCCTTAGCGTATGCTGACATACACGATTTTCGACCAACATGTCAGCATACGGTGTCATACTTTACGTATACGTTGGGCATATGTCGGGTATGCTCGGAATATGGCGTCATAGGTCATCTTACGTCGGCGTGCGTCGAGCCACTAAAAAATGTGTGTGCGCGTTAAAAAATGTCAACGTATATCGACATGTGCCTCGCATGTTGAATGTACGCTGCATGTACATTTGGGATATGTCGCCGTACATTGGCAGTATGTTAGGGATACATTGGAATATGTTGCTGCACGTTAGCCATACGTTCAGCTTGTTGGGAATGTACAGGCTGAACATACAGTGCGCATACTGCCAATGAATGCATAACGTACTCCAAACATACTTCGAATGTATGCCTGCCATATCTCCAGCATACTTAACGTATATGCCGTAATTCTAGCAATGGAGTAACGTATGCAATGTTGGTCAGCGTATGTAAACATGTTGCGACATTTTGTGAGGCGGATGAACACTCTCAATAGGTGAGAGATACGTTCTGCATATGTTATGTACGTTGTGTGTATGTTGTGTGTATGTTGTGTGTACACCCATTTTTCTCCCTCACAGTGTGAAATGTTTGGTGTATGCCGACCTATTTTGATTTGAAATTTATGTCAACACGTTACGCACACGCCAGTGCCATACGTCGTAGTGTGACAGGGCCTTTAGTGTGTGGACCGATTGATTTTAATGCTTAGGCTCATTTGAGTGTTATACTAGTTCAGTTAGAACTGGCGTAGTGATAGAATAGTTCATCTAGAACTGGCTTAGTGATAGACTAGTTCACTTAAAACTGACTTAGTGATATACTATTTCAGTTAGAACTGACTTATTGATGGACTATTTCAGTTAAAACTGACTTACTGATAGACTAGTTCAGTTAGAACTGGCTTACTGGTAGGCTAGTTCAGCTAGAATTGACTTTGTGATAGACTAGTTATTTTAGAACTGACTTAGCAATAAACTAGTTTAGTTCGAACTGACTTACTAACAGTAATGATATACTATTTCAGTAACAACTGGCATACACCTGATTTAAAGATAGTTCAGTTAGAACTGGCAAAGCAAAAACTATTTCAGTTAGACCTGGCCTACTAATAGACTAATTCAACTAAAACTGACTTAGCGATAGACTAGTTCAGTTCGAACTGACTTATTGACAGACTAGTTCATTTAGAACTGAGGTAATGATAGCCTATTTTAGTTACAACGGGCATTTAACTGGCTTAGTGATAAAAGTTCACTTAATACTGGCAAAGCGATAACTAGTTTAGTTAGACCTGGCCTACTAATAGACTAATTCAACTAAAACTGACATACTGATAGACTAGTTCAGTTAGGACTGGCTCAGTGATTTACTAGTTCAATTAGAACTAACTTACTGATTGCCTATAGTTATCTTAGAACTGGCTTACTGATACACAAGTTCAGTTGGAACTTATCGGCTAGCGGGTGATGTACACATTTTCCTCGCCTACACGCTCTACTACTCTACATTTGTTTTGTACCCCCTATGATATGGTTGGGCGTGACTGCCACTTTGTCTGCTAAATAAATGTTATTATTACATGCACTAGTTCTCCCAGTCGTTCCTTTGCCAGACTGTGCCTGCCGAGTGACACAAATCTATATTTGTGTCTTTCAGCGGCCAGAGTCCTAAGCATTGGACCACCAAGGCTCCGCGATACAATCAAATTTATACGCCCAAACCTACTTACCAATAAACCACATTGGCGTCTATAATGCATATGACACACAATCCACTAATCTCACCAGCATTTCAGAGCCTCAAAATGTCAAAATGTCCTGGCTGGGGGTGGGTGGGGGTTTGTGTGCCTATGTGCAGGTGGGGGGTGTGGGTGGGGTTGGGGGCATACCCGCAGAACCCTTAAATGCCGCTTGCCTATCCGTTCCAAGAATTGATCTGATCCACACAAACAAAAATTCCTAGTTGTGGCTATGGACAGTGGATCTGTGACCGAGTGTGACAGTGACTGTTGGACTGAGTGTGACTGTGACTGCAGGACTGAGTGTGACAGTGGGTATTTGACTGAGTGTGATAGGGCCTGTGGGACTGAGTGTGACAGTGACTGTTGGATTGAGTGTGAGAGTGACTGTTGGACTGAGTGTGACAGTGACTGTTGGACTGAGTGTGACAGTGACTGTTGGACTGAGTGTGGCTGTGACTGCAGGAATGAGTGTGACAGTGGGTGTTTGACTGAGTGTTATAAGGCCTGTGGGACTGAGCGTGACAGTGACTGTTGGATTGAGTGTGACCGTGACTGTTGGACTGAGTGTGGCTGTGACTGCAAGACTGAGTGTGACAGTGGGTGTTGGACTGAGTGTGATAGGGCTTGTGGGACTGAGTGTGACAGTGACTGTTGGATTGAGTGTGAGAGTGACTCTGGGTCTGAGTGTGACAGTGGATGTATGGCTGCATGTGACAGTGAATGTGGGACTGAGTGTGACAGTGACTATGGGGCTGAGTGTGACAGTGACTGTTGGACTTGGTGTGACAATGACTAGTTGTCGCTATGGACAGTGTGTGTTTGACTGAGTGTGAAAGTGACTGTTTGACTGAGTAGGACAGTGACTGTGTATCTGATTGTGACAGTGACTGTGTGACTAACTGTGAATGCGTAATTGAATGTGACAGCGACTGTCTAGCTGAGAGCACCAGTGTGCAATATGTGGTCTCCCCTTCTAGAAGAAACCATCAACCATATCTCATTTCAGAAGTATTGCTTTCCAATCACCATTCGGAAATTGCAGGACTCTTTCATGTTGGTTATTTCTGATTATCTGCTTGCGATCTCACAGCTTCCAGTTTCCGCCATCCATACCGGAAGCCAGCGCGTCTCTTGGTTATGACGTCACGCAGGGACTTCTCACAATGGTCATATGGTCATGTGTTTTTTGCCATTCCAGCCGGAGCTGTCTAGTTTAGACTACCCGCCTTTCACGTTTCAGATATCTCCCAGCACATGCTTGAGTAATACAAGCAGGGGAGCCAGGCAAAGATCCGCTGGCGAGTGTTGACCTCGTCATCCCCATCCACATACTTTACCACAGGCGTTGGCCGAATAGGCAAAATTGTAAGTTCGAACTGCGACCGAGTCAACCCAAGAACTTACAAAATAGAAACTTATCGCTACCTAGGTGAGCGCTGTTTTATTCAGGACCAGGGTAAATTCACCATGAGTGGACACCACCAGAAGTCGGTACCATAGATGTTTCTAGGACAGCAGCAAGGCCATATTAAAGTTGCCTAGTCCGATGGTTTTGAGTTTCTGTCATTTTCTGGGATAAATATATTAGGTCGATCGTTATGATCTACCTTACTTTACTTTCAAGTCTATTTTATTTTAAATGGCTAGCTTCTGAGATATTTGAAGTGAAAACATACAAAATAAATTTTGGCAATCACACCAAAACTCTGACGCTATAGGTTTCTGCAGTAATAGGTTCTATTAAATTGGCTCAGTATTCCCTTCTATGTGGTGACAAATGCCTAAGAAGTGCACCAGTATCTAAGTTATGTATGTAGAATAAAATCTAAATCACTGTTTTCGTTTTGAAATTTGATATTTTCATCGGACTGTGCAGCTTTAAGATAAGATTCCATATACAACACACCACATATATATATGTGTGGTATGCGGTTTGCGAATGCGAATGTGAATGTGGAAGAAATATCAAAATGCATGTAAAGGCATAGTAGTGCTTCCAAATGACCGAAAGGAATTGCGATTGTGAATGCAAATGTGAATGTGAATGCGAATGCGAATGCGAATGCGGCAATGCTGCTGTGTTTGCCACAGAAATAACAGTAACTTTGACTTTTTTGTTGTTGTTTTTGGTACATTAGTTGGTTGAGCAGGGGAAATTTCTATCGTGGACGATTGGTCTTCCTCATTCCACTGCTCCTTGCCCTATCCTAATAATGCTGAGTGCCTGGCTAGGAAGCAACAAGTACCAATATTTAAGTCATTGGTTTGACTCGACCAGGGTTCGAACCCACGACCCCACGGTGTACCAACACGGGAGACGACCGGCCCAACTCATTCGGCCATTCCGTCATTTCCTTCACAGATTTGGAGCAAAAAAATTCCAAAAATGGGATGGGTATTTTTGTTGTTGTTGTTTTTGTTTAACGACCTTCCCAGCACAAAAAGTAGACATCGGCTATTGGGGGTCGGCATGGGTATCTATGCCGCATACCGCATTCATATGCCGCATACCGCATACCGCGTATATGGATTCTTAGCTTTAACTAAATATCTGACGCGACTGCGCTGATGTGTCCGACTACGCCAGCTCAAGACAGGCCTCCCGCCAGCAGAGAACCCGATTTACGCGATTGAATGCAATTGCAACTCCATTGTAACGATTTACGCGATTGTGATGCGCGAGAAGGAAGAACAGAGGCGGGGGTGGGAAAACTGAGGCGTTTATTGTGATGCCTCGGGCAACATACAGAGAAACAGTGAAATAACAATAAATGACAAGTAAGGTACAAACAGGGTAACTGAGGAGGTAAACAGGCTGAGGAGGCAGAAGAAGAAGGGGCAGAGAGCTGGAAGGCGGCTGGAGGCTGAGTGCCTGAGGGAGGCCGGCGGGCGGCCTTATAAGGGGGGAAGTGAGCAGAGGCAGGAGGGGGGTGAGTCGCTCAGGGCCGGGGGGAGGTGAGCAGTGGCGGGGGTGAGTCGCTCAGGGGCGGGGGGAGGTGAGCAGTGGCAGGAGGGGGGGGTGAGTCGCTCAGGGCCGGGTGAGTCGCTCTCCCTCCCCTCGCATCAAACGAAATGCTTCGCATTACGACCAACGAGGCGCATCCAATCTCCACACGTGAAGCGACACCTAAACCGGTAGGTGTGTGTAGCTTGGTTGCATCAGGGAGCCTCGACAGAATAGAATGCTTAAAGCTGGATAGTTTGATGAAAGTATCGCATTTTCAAAACCAAAAGGACCTACCTAGATATGATTCTATTTATCTAAAGCGCCTGTCACACCTTACTGGATTGAGTACCGGACACAACCAGACAAAGAATTTTCTAGTCCGTTGGTGTCTGGTATCAAAATGTACCAAAATGTGTCGAAATGTTGCAAAGGCGGCCGGACGAAATGGACGCTAAACGGACAAGGAACATACATTAACGAATAGCCACCGGACGACAACTGAATGTCAAATTGGAAGGACCGAACATGAACTAATAGCCACCAGACGATAACCGGACGATAACCGGATGACACCGGATAAGAACCAAATGTCAAACGGACACATACTGGACTGTTAAAGTTGCAGAGTCCGATGAAATATGAAATTTTCAAAACCAAAACAATTATCTAAATATGATTTTTACATATCTAACTTAGATACTGATGCACTTATTGAACATTTGATTCTGCATAGAAGGGAATACTGAGTCAATTTAATAGAACATGTTACTGTAGAGGTCTGTTACTGTCAGAGTTTTGGCAAGTGTGCCAAAAACTAATTTTCCAGGGTTTGCACTTCAAATATCTCAAAAGTTTACCATTTAAAATAAAATTAACTTTAAACTAATGTAAAGTGGATACTAGTGATTGGTCAAATATATTTTTCTCAGAAAAATTACAGAAACTCCAAACCATCGGACTATGCAACTTTAACGGACGCGCCGAAAAAAACAAAAAAAACGACGGACCAAATGTCCGCAGCGCCGTCAACGGACTCTTCAGGGAACAAACCGGAGACGTACATGAACCGGACAAAACGGACTAAACGGACTTAAAACGGACATCAACCCTACACGTCAGTCCGGTTGTGTCCGGTACAAGTTTTATGCATGTTCAAAACTTGCCACAGTACACACCGGACACCACCGGAAAGAGAACGGAAATGCCGGACGCCTAGCATATATAAACCGGACATTGACGTGTTTCACCGGACAGTGTCCGGTTTCTATCCAGTTCCCCAATCCGGTGATGTGTGACGGGGCCTTAACTTAGATACTGATTCACTTATTAAAGCTGCATAGTCCAATAAAAATATCAAATTTTCAAAACCAAAAGAATTGCCTAGATTTGATTCTACATTCTAATTTAGATACTGGTACACTTATTAAACATTTGTCGCACATAGAAGGGAATACTGAGGCAATTTAATAGAACATTTTACTGCAGCAGCTTATGGTGTTGTAGTGGTCCCACTCTAGGCGCAATATTTCCCATTTTCATCACCCCCATGACACTGGTTGCCGTGATCAGGATCCTGTACAAGCTTTGCGCTGTATGGTTGTTGAACCTACCCTGTGTATGTATGTGTTAGTGCACTGCCTGTATGTATGTAATTGTAAGCATTAAAAGACTTTCAATTCCAGGGGGGACGAGTGTAGTGGTCTGCACTGACCTCTCAGGCAAGTAACCACATAGACAGGTAGGCATGGGGAGTGTGTTGATATCAGGGAGCCTAGGTGGTGTAATCGTTAGCACACTGGCCCGGAATGCAAAGAGATGTGGGTTCGAGTCCCACTCTAGGCGCAATATTCCCATTTTCCTCACCCCCATGACAGTGTCAAATATTTACAAGGTTAGCCATATAAGATAAAAGTTACTTCAAGCTAAAGTAAGGTAGATCATAACAATCAATTCAATATATTTACCTAAGAAAAATTAGGCAAACCCTATTGCACCTCGAGCGGAAATTAAACGCACATCTCTTGCATTCCGGACCAGTGTGCTAACCATAACACCACCTAGGCTCCCTGATGTCACCACCCTATCCATGCCTACCTGTGTATGTGTCTTCTTGCCTGAGAGGTCAGTGCAGACTACTACACCCATCCTCCCGGAATTGTAAATCTTTTAAATGGTCACTTTATGTTGATAATTATATACTTTTATACAGGCAATGCACTTACATATATGTACACAAGATAGAGGAAATGCACTCTGATTTGCATACACAATATACATGCAATGCACTTACAAGTACATATACAATATACAGGCAATGCACTTACATGTACATATACAATATACAGGCAATGCACTTACATGTACATCTACAATATACAGGCAATGCACTTACATGTACATATACAATATACAGGCAATGCACTTACATGTACATCTACAATATACATGCAATGCACTTACATGTACATATACAATATACAGGGAATGCACTTACATGTACATACACGGGGTAGGTTCAACAACCATACAGCACATAGCTTGTACAGTATCCTGGTAATGATAATGAGTGTAGTTAGGCTAATGAAAACGGAAAATATTGCACCTAGAGCGGAAATTGTACCCACATCTCTTGCATTCCGGACCAGTGTGATAACCATTACACCACCTAGGTTCCCTGATGGCACTACCATACCCACGTCTACCTGTCTATGTAGCTCTTTGCCTTAGAGGTCAGTGCAGACTACTCATTATTATCCGGCCATCACTTTTACACACAATGTGAAGACAGACAATCAACTGGTTAAAAACTCATAATTATAAAAATTGTGACCAGGGAGAATACAATTCGCGTTAAAAGTTAAAGATATCATTTATTCTGAGTTCGGAAAAAAATGGTGTGTACTACACTATATGAGGCAAATCATAGTCCTGCTACCCCCAATAAGGTTAGAATTGCTTCATGATTTACGTCAGCTGAAAACAAATTATCTGCTGTTTGTATTGTTTGCGTTGGGACAGAAAGAACTACAATATCAAAGTGGCACATCCTATACCCCTCTTGCCGATTGTCGCGGTCCTCGGTGCGTGTAGGCAGGGCATTGATGGGGCAGAGTCCACTTTGCAGGAACACTTTGGACATCAGCCAACACGGCCTACCAACTGCAGCAAAAGGCGCAGCATCCTGACCAGCACACCCCACCCCCTCACACCGAGCCTCACACCAAGCCTCAGTCTAGGAAATATGGCGTCCGGCTTAGGTTCAAGTCATGCCGCCAGGGGGATAACATACATGGTCGTCTGCTGTAGGGAAATGTTGTTTGCTGTCAGAAAATGTTGCCTGCTGTCAGCAAATGTCGTCTGCTGTAGAGAAATGTCGTCTGCTGTCAGAAAACATGGTTTGCTATCTGCCGTCAGGAAATGTTGTCTGCTGTCAGAAAATGTTGTCTGCTGTCAGGAAATGTCGGCTGCTGTTAACAAATGTTGTCTGCTGTCAAAAGATGTTGACTACTGTCAGGAAATGGTATCTGCTGACAGAAAATACCGTCCACTGTCAGAAAACATCGCTTGTAGTCAGGAAATGTCGTCTGCTGTCAACGAATGTTGTCTGCTGTCAGAATATATTGTTTGCTGTCACCAAATGGCATCTGCTCTCAGAAAATGTTGTCTGCTGTCAACAAAGTAAAATGCAATGTCGAATACTGTTAGAAAACATTGTTTGCTGTCAGGAAATGTCGTCTGCTGTCAGAAAATGTTGTCTGCTGTCAGAAAATATCGTCAACAGCCATTGGCTGCAATTCAAATTGGACCTGCTGTCACGAATTATCGTCTATTTCCAGCAAATATTGACAACTATCAGTAAATGGTCACCTGCTGTCAATAATATCGTCTGCTGCTGTCAAATGTCATCTGCTGTCATCAAATATAGTTTGCTTACACATATGCAAACATCGTTAGTTATCACCACATGTCTGATGTCACCACATATTGCTTACTGTCACTAAATATCGTTGTCAGGGATCAGTACATATGACATTGTTTGACATTTGACCATTCCTTTCACGTCCACCAAATATCATCTGCTGTCAACAGATGCCGCTTTTTAATCACCAAATGTCGTCTGCTTCTATTAAATATAATTTCTTCGGCCTGATGTTTATTACAGTTTTTCTGGTTCTGCTAAGTGTCTTATTCAATTCTCTCACATCTTTTGTGGAAAATCAATTAGATTAACTTTACCAAATACTGCAATTATCCATTTTGTAAGTCTTGTATTTATCCGCCGATAATAAATGATGAGTATTTCTGGTATTGCTGTTTTGTGTTGCTTCATGTATGTTTGTGGTTTTGAAAATATTTGTTATTAAATCTTCTTAAATTAATTAAGCAATTTTTTTTGTTGGGGGGGGGGGGTGGGTTCCTTTTCCCATTATTTCTATTCTTAGGAAGTTATTTGATTCCTGATTGGATTCAGATGCGGGGGAGTGTGTCCATATGCTTTTTACATCAGACTGTCTTGATGTAATTGGACAAGGACCTATTTTGGGCTACTACGTTAGTCAATGGAATTGACAGTTATTTCAAACTCGATTATATTAGATTGCAGTGATCAACCTGGTGTATTAAGAGGAACAAACACAAAAACATACATTCAGACCAATATCATATTATCCAACTTAAAGGCGCATTAATTTGGCGAGCATCAAAAGTAAGTTGTAACTTCCAAAATCCGATCGTGGGCTCAAGTTCTCATATTGGAATCGTCGCATACATTTTCTGGAACCACTTCTGCTTTCCGCCAAATTTGAACATTTGTTTTTGTTTTTGGTACATTAGTTGTTTAAGCAGGTGAAATTTCAGTCACAGATGACTGGTCTTCCTCATTCCACTGCTCCTTGCCCTATCCTAATAATGCCGAGCACCTGGCTAGGAAGTGACAAATATCAATTTCGAAGTCATTGGTTTTACTTGACCAGGATTCGAACCCACGATCCCATGATCTAACAACACAGGAGACGGACCCTCTAACTCATTCGGCCATCCCGCCTGGATAAGTTGTGTTTGTTGTTGTTGCTGCAGTAAATGTAAAATCAAACCTGCTTTTTTTACGCTCAGTATTATAGCCCACCATTAAATTTTAAGCTGCATATACAGTCCGATTAAACATCAACATTTGCAAAACCAGAACATTTATCTAGATTTGATTCTGCATATCTAACTCAGATGCTGTTGCACATATTAAAGGGCCTGTCACACTACGACGGACGGCGTCAGTGCATGCCCAACATACGATAATTTGCCAGTACATCAGCATTCGTCAAACTTTGTAGGGGCGGGGGATAAAAATGGGTGTACACACAATGTACACACAACGTATGTAACGTATGCAGAACGTATCTCTGACCTATTGCTTGCGTATGAGAACGTTTATGTGCCTCGCAAAACGTTCACAAAACGTTCGCCAAACGTTCGCAAAATGCTCGCATATGCTCACGGTACGCTGACCAACGTTACGTACATTACTTCATCGCTAGAAGTATGGCATATGCATTCAGTATGCTGGAGATACAGCAGGCATATGTTCAAAGTATGTTAGGAGTACGTTATGCATCCATTGGCTGTACGCAGACTGCACATTCCCAAAAGGCTGAACGTAAGGCTAACGTGTTCCAACCTATCCTGACCTACCCATAACATGTGCATAACAATAATATTAACATATGCTGACATACGCCAAGCATATGTTGATCGTATGAGAAACATATGAACCATACGGCGACATATGTTGACAATTTTGAACATGCACACACAATTTTTAGCGGCTCGACCTACACCAACCTATGATGACCTATGATGCTGTATCCTGAGCATACTTGACGTATGCCCAACGTATATGTAACATATGCCACCATATGTTGACGTGTTAGTCAAAAATCGCATTCGTCGGTATACATACGCTAAGGCCATACGCCGTAGTTTGACAACCCCTTTAGCATCTGTTGGCACATAGAAGGCGATACTGAGTCAATTTAATAGAACTTATTACTGGCAATACTGCAAGGAGCCTATGGTGTCGGAGTTTTGGCATGCTTTCCAAAACTAATTTGACAGGTTTACATTTCAAATATCTCCAAAGTTCACAATTTAATATATATGTTTTGTTAAATGCAAATTCTATTAGATGTTAGTATATATTGATGCACTTGATTCTGACTATTCTTTGGGGTGCGGCAACGCTGAGTACATACTGAGTAATGTTATTTCTATGTTTTGATTATCTCAAAAGTGTTTTACTATGTATATCCGTAGGTACTCACCTTACTCGATTGCGCGATTATTTTAATAACTTGCGAGCATCGTAAATAATTGTCCAATTTCGCCGGATGCGTCATGTGTTTGAGTGTCAGCGGGGACTGACACCCAATACATTCAGGGGGAGGTTCCCCCTTGAGCAGAAAAGCATGTGTAAGCCACGAGTGGCCAATACGGCAGCGGCTAAGGTCCACTTGGTTCAATTTCTTTAAGTTTATTAATGTTTTCATCCCACTCATGTTGCCATTTGGATTTTATGTGGGTGGCTATTAGTGGTTTCAGATCAGAGTGAGGGATCAGACACGGTTCAAGATCACAGTTCAGGGCCTTCTTCGCAGCCCGATCAGCTCATTTGTTTCCTTGTATGCCGGCATGGCCAGGCACCCAGCACAGGTGGATGTCATACCCATCCGTTGTCAGTTGGTTAATTTTATAAATGACCGTTGCTAGAATAGGGTGATTCGTTTTCAGTCCAGCAACAGCCAGGAGGCAAGAGAACGAATCACTGTATATAACATAGTTAGTATGGTTGGACACCTCGATACACTCCAACGCGAGAAGGAGTGCTCAGGCTTCTGCAGTGAAAATTGAGATCTGATCAGGCAAACGTAGGCCAAATTTTTCCCGTCGGCAGACTGCCGCACCAGCTACCCGGCTTTGGTCTTTCGAACCATCAGTGTATATGGAGAGGTGGTCTGCAAACTGCCCTTGAATATCTGCATGCAGTTCTTGGTACTCGAGTGGATGTGTCCCAGACTTCCTCAGTTCTGTGAGTCCGAGGATAACCGATGGCTTTCTCAACGACCACAGGGGGATGTTCTGGGACTTTGGCATCCTCCAACATGTCCAAATCCACACCCAAGGCCTCCAAATGAGGTTTCATTCGGAGCCTCAGTGGCCGGATGTAATTCGGCCTGGCTTCATACCTGGATTCGTCATGTTGCTCAAATAGACAATTGTGTGCAGGATTAAATGCATTATTTTTATCTTGACTACATATTGCATGGCCAGTTTGATTCTCCTGTTGTTAAGTGATGGTTCATTGGCTTTGATGTAGAGGCTCTGAACCAGTGAGGTGCGGAAGGCCCCAAGGGCCAGGCTCAGTCCCTGGTGGTGGATCGTGTCTAGCAGCCCAATATATGATTTCCTTGCGGAACCGTATACTATGCTGCCATAATCCACTCGTGACCGAACCAAGGTTCTGTACACAGAGAGCAGAACATCTCTGTCCGCTCCCCACTCTGAGCTGGACAGCACCCTCAGAATATCTAACGCTTTCAGGCATCTTGTTTTCAGGTACTTTGTATGTGGCACAAAAGACAGTTTTGCATCGAGAATGAGGCCCAGAAATTTGGTTTTCTCAATGACTTTAAGTGGATCCCCATCCAGGGTCAGCTCCGGTTCCGCATGCATTCTACGCAGCAGGCAGAAGTGCATGCAGACTGTTTTGATCTTGGAAAATTTGAAACCGTTCAGAACTGACCATCGATGGATCCCATTTATGCTTGGTTGTTACTGTCTCTCTATGACATTCATGTTAGCGCCGCTGTAATATAAAAAGACTACAGGAGACCACCCGCTTTACAGCAGCAGCAATACCATTGACCTTGACCCCGAAAAGGATCACGGCCAGTATGCTGCCTTGAGGTACTCCTAGTTCCTGTGAGTATGAAGGTCTCCATGCGCACTAAATGCTGTGGCCCCGTCTGAAGCCACATTGAAGGTTGGACAGGTGGTGTCATGACTCAAGTAGCCAGACGAGGCGATTGTTTACCATGCGCTCCATGGTTTTACAGATGCAGCTTATGAGGGCTATGGGATGATAGTTGTTGGCTTCACTCTGGTCTTTACCAGGTTTGGGAATCGGTAAACTGTCGCCTCCCGCCAAGAGGCAGGGACGACACCCGACTCCCAGATGTTGTTGAAGAGTTGAAGCAACAGTCTCAGTGCACATTTCAGGGAGATGTTTAAAAAATTGATAATGAATTCCATCAGGTCCAACTGCTGTGTCATGCAAGCTTTCCAAAGAACACCTCAACTCACGCATACTGAATGAGGAGTTGTAGTGCTCCTCGCCATTGGAGGAAAAGTCCAAGAGCTTTCACTCTTGGCGTTCCTTGACGGCCCGAAAGCCCGGGAGGCAGTTTGCCAAAGACGAGTTTCCAGCAAAGGTGCGAGCCAATTCTTCACTTATTTCGTCGAGTGATGTGAGAATGGTGCCGTTATGTTTCAAGTGCTGGACTACAGAAGAATCACCTCCCCTTCGTTTGATTCTCCTGATCATTGTCCACACTTTGACATACACAGGTAGGTGTATGTAATAGGTTTACATCACGGAACCTAGAATGTCAAATGATTAGGACACATGGTCTTTCCATTCATTGCAACACACACCATGACACTGGTTCTGTGACCAGCACGTTGCACATGCTGCTTACTGCATAGTGTTGAACCTTTCCCACCTATGTATTGTAAGTGCCCTAACCTAGAGATTTATAAATGCTTATATGAGGCATACAAGTTCTGGGCTACAAGTGTAGTGAGGTGTACCGAAGACACTGCGTAAGACAAGACGCGCCACTCAGCACTTTCCCATAAAATACAAAACACAAGGTCCTCTATCTCAGCGTGACTGCTGAACTATTTGTAAAATATTCCGATATTCAGCATAGGGGGAATGCAAATGTTCTATTACTGATCGGTGTACATGACCAGGTGCATGTATGTATATATATATATATATATATGTATGGGTTGGTGGTGCCTGAGAGGGATGTAAATAGACATAGTGGTGCTGGCAGGTCTGGGTGTGAGTGCACTCAGGGCCTACCCCGTCTGCTGGGACAGGGATCACCACTCTCAAAGGTCAAGGTTGGTGGCGTCCATGGGGCCATACAGCTTGTGGTGGTGGGCAGACCACTGGTATCCATGGGGACCAGGAATGCTGGATCCCTATTGGTAGGGCCAACAATACTTGTTTGCCATTGGGGCAACGGGGTGGGGGAATAGTCTACAATGAACCCATGTAACCATTTAAATAATAAACCAGAGGGCTGGACCCTCTCTTCGTCTTTACACTTTATACTTTTCCTTTCTCTTTGTCTGTATTGATTTCACCATAGCCTGCCTAGACATCCACATATTCGAGCCTTAACCTTTACGATTAGTCGATTACACATTACACATTGAAACAAGGGGACAGGTTCCCTAGTCCACCCTGACTGCTGGACCATCACAGAAAGTGTACCACCATTATAGTGCATTATCCGCTAATGTTAATACTGAAAACAATATTATAGCATAGTTAAGTTCAAACATACTTTAAGCACTTTAATCTGTGCCAAACATAAATTAAATTTGTGATTATGTCTGAGTAAGAAAGGTACTACTACACCTGATCAAAGAGAATGCACGTTTTTTGCTGTCGGATGGCTGCCACTCCACGATTATTTAAGAAATTCCTATATGAAAGGGCTGGGTCTTGTATAGTCCTACATTGTCTTTGGGTGTACTGCATGCTCTCCTCAGGTGAAATCCAAAATGCACAGATATATAATCACAGGTAGGCTAATGGTTATGATAATAACCGCGGAAAAGTTGAAATGTGGGTTCGAATCCCGATTTAGGCAACTTCTTTTGGTTGTAAATGCATCGTATGAATACAGATGTCATTTCTCAGTGTAGTAGCACAGGTCTTCTGGTTAGGTCTGCTACAGTTATTTACACCAATTTAGAGTTTGTTTTTAAAGAGACATTGACACAAATATACCATATTTGTGTGCACTGACCTCTCAGGCAAAGATACATATAGCAGTATAGAGAGTTGGAAGCGGATAGGGTGATTGCATCATGGAGTCTAGGTGGTGAAATGGTTAGCACGCTAACACAGGACTGACAAGAAGTGTGGGTTTGTGGCGAAGTGTGACAAGAAGTCTAGGTGCAATATTTCCCATTTCCATCCCCCCATGACAGTACAATTACTGAACGGTTATAAGTTACCGCATAAAGAATCCCAACTCTACAGCAAGATTGACACAATTTTTGTCACAGTTCAATATATAGTAGTAGTTACACTTTTTATATTATAATAATACATAATGTACCGGGTAAAAATTATATTAAAGAAAATATAATTAGCGACGCATCAAATTGAACTATTGGGCTATTGGCTTCGATATTGAGTTATCCAGAGCCTTAGGTAGCGGGCGGGGGGGGGGGGGTGTGCAAAGGGGTAAGCCTCCCCCCTCCTCCCCAACAAATAAAACCCAGCATGGAACCGCCCTGAAATGGCATTTCAGATCCTCTAAATTAAAAAGATTCTCGGGGACATACCCTACCAGACCCTTCTAGTGCCCCGTGTCTTCGTCACTGATTCATTCCAAGAATTTCTCCTAAGTAAGCCCCCAACCTAAAACAAAAAACCAACAACAAAACCCTCCCCCAAAAAGCCAACAATTTGGCTTGCAAACAAAGATTCGTAGCTATGGACATGGGTACCCACATGTTTACTACACTCCCCATGACATATATCAGCCGGAAGTTCACGCCAACACATGACCTGCAATTGGTCAATTAAAAGGAGTGAAGGAAGAAAGGAGGCGGAAATGGACGAGTATCGAAATAGGTCAGCGGAAGCTGGTTGACAGCGTCTGTGAAATTGGCGGGTACTCACATTTGTGTAATTGGGTTATTTACACAGCCTTAAACCAAATTGGTGGCAGGCTCATATAGGAACCAACCACATACAATAGAAGATTTCCACAACCAACCCAATTTTTTCAATATAACTGTTCACTGACGATTCTGATGGCTTACTTCGGCGATTCTGGGGCCATATGCAGGAGTCAGTGTTAGCGAGCCAAAACGCGTTTAGACAGGATTTCTGGTTTAGCGCCGAAAAGTCGGTATGCAGGAGGTAGTGTTAGGCTAACACCGCGCGTTTAAGGTCCGCGACACTAACCCCGTTTCATATGACGTTTAAGGGTGGTGTTAGCGTAAGGTTGTGGCCAAATCTCTTCAATGCGACCATATTTAACAGAATTACATACGCAATAAGTGAAATTTTATCAATTTAACCCTAAATTCGAAGCGTTATTAAGGCTACCGCCGCATTGGCGGCGATATTAATATTGTCGAACCGACGAATGCAAGCAACCGCCGCCGCCGCCACCGCCAGTATGGAAAGCGACGTCGATGCGGCGGCGGCGGCGGCGATTTGTTTACTTTACACTCGTCGATTTGAACATATTAATATCGCCGCCGTTGTGGCAGCAGCATTAATATTGCTTCGAATTTAGGGTTAATTTAATTAAATTTCACTTATTGCGTATGTAATTCTGTTAAATATGACAGCATTGGATAGATTTGGGGCTACATGACATAGAGGGATTTCCCAAATCTATAAATAACTTCACGGGTAGCTATAATCAAAGTGTTACGCGCTCCTGCATACAACTTGACACAGTTCCCGACGTCGGTGATAGCTAAGCGGTAATAGGCTCTAACACCAAACCCCGCTAACACTGACTCCTGCATATGGCCCCTGATGGCTTACTCCAGACTTAATGACACTGTGTCAACCATCAGGACTATTAAAACTGGAGTTCCGCAGGGTTCAACCCTGGGCCCCCTTCTGTTTTTAATCTTTATAAATGATTTACCCCAAGTATCAGAGGATGCAACATTCACATTATTTGCAGACGATGCAGCACTCACAGTACAAAATAAAGATTTCCAAATAGCAACCGATCAGATTCGGACAGTGCTGACCAGGGTTAACCTATGGTGTAGTGAAAACAAACTATCCCTTAACACCAATAAAACTGAGTTTGTCATTTATGGCACCAAAGCAAGGAAGGCAAGGGCACAACCCATAGCACTGCATATTGGCGGAAATCAAATTAAGGAGGCAAGCGCATACAGGTACTTAGGAACAGTGATTGATTCTACCTTAAATGGGAATCAACAGCTGGCTAGACTAACTCAATCATTGGCACTAAAAATGACTACAATCAGGAAGATGCAGAGCTTCATAAGCGAAAACAGTGCCCTACTGCTGTATAAATCAACAGTTCTACCAATAATAGACTATAATTCAAAACCAGACACAGATCAACTTTTTTGGGCTAATAAATTTATTAATCAGGCTTAATAAATTTTTACACTAGCCTGTTGGCCTACACCTTTGTGAACATTATTATATATACGCTTTTACTCAATAATACAATAGAGTCTATTAGCTTTTATTAGTCTATTTGCTCAGGTAGTACAACCTAAGTCATTTTCTAGTATACTATTCATTACTTATGTGCAGGGAATATCAGAACCAATTATTATGTATCATAATTTCATTACTTATATGCAGGTCATCTCAGTAATTGTATATTTTCATACTCCTATATGTTATAGCTTTAAATTTTCTCTATTCATTTCTGTAATGAAAGCTTGAAACAGAAGACATGATGAAGCAGCTACAGTAGATCACGGTCACACAAACAGCTCACATCTGGCACACTCAACCACTTTTTTGCACTTTCACCTCTCACAGCAACATTCATTAAATTGCACAATTGGATCATCATCTCTCAGCCAAATTTGGAACAGGAGAGATGATGATCCTACATACACTCATGTTTATTTACATAGTTAAACACAATATCGGATTTCCAGCCCCCAAGCGTCTTTATGCAATCAATGGGCATGCCAAGTCGTGCATACTCCTGTGCTCCCCCTCGACGTAGACTGTGACCCGTCACCAATGGCCACCAGGGAAGTCTGCTTGCTTTCAATGCTAATTGCATGCATTTGGTGAACACTACGGCCGTCAGTGGCTCGCCGTTTGTCATCATGAAGGCTGGGGCCTCCTCATGTGCAGGGGTCAAGCGAATGTACTTGGACCAATTACGTACTGGGCAGTAGTCTCGACTTGTCCCAGTAGGTATTTCAATGCTGTTTACATCCTCAGGTCTATGAGTAGTTTTAGTGCTCCTAACTGTTATAGTTAGGTGTGTTGCGTGTGCCGTGATGTCCTTTCTGAGCAGCATATGACCGTCATCTCCGGATACCTCGGAATAAAATAAATTAGACTGTCTTAATAAACAAATATAACCTATTAATACTGCAACAATCAACACAAGTCCATTATCTTTAATTTTCTTAAATTTTTTGATCATCATTTTAATATGCTTAATCTTCAATGGATAGGCTCTATTTACAGTATGATTTTTTAATTTACATATTCCAGCTTTAATTAATGTCATAGCATAACAGTCGAATGATTCTGTACTTCCTCTCATTAACCTTATCCAAGTTTTTGCTCCGCTCATATAATTTTTTACTGCACCTTCCGACTTTAATATATCATTTAAGTATAAAGCATATAACATTACCGTCTTCATTTTGGGTTTCTTAGGACTGTCTCCAATATTATTGCAAAACATTAGATACTCCCTAAATTGTACCCTTTTATTTCTCCAAGTCCCCTCTGCTAGTCCTGCCGAGAAGTACACACCTAACCTATGTACTAATGCCCGCCTACGCTCTGCAAGTTGATAAAGCCAAAAAAGAAAATTATCAACCTGCAGACATCAGCTATAATGATACATCTAATACCTGCTCGTCAAAAGAAACATGTATTTTAGTCAACAATTTAGTTCGACACAAGTCGTCAGCAATTAATCGAAATTTATTATCAAAGAACAACCTACTTAAGGCATCTGCTAGCACCAGGTCCTTTCCCGACTTGTGAACTACCTGTACCACACAAGTATAAGTGGCCGCGAACCTCCAAATCTCGCGGGCACAGGCGCACAAGACAGGATCCTTCCCAGCACCAGTAGACAGCACCTGTTGGGAAGCAGCATTATCCATATTAATGATAATTTGATAATTATGCGGATCAGGAGGAGATAAATTTTTCAATGCTACTACTAAATTTACGGCCTCTAATTGAGCAATGTGGAAACCTTGTGACAAGAATTTTGCAGAATACAATTTTGAATAAAAATGTGTTGGACTGAATGCACCCCCACCAATCAATGAAGAATCGCACTCAATGATCCATTTTTTGTCAGGTAAGTGCTGCAACAACACTAGCCTGTTACGACCTTCTGAGAAACGTAAAAACCAACTTATATCCCTCAACAAATCAATTGTAACCTTAACTTTTCCTATAAATGGTGTACCCCAAAGAAACTCCAAAATTCTGTTCATAAACACTCGCGCAGACATCACACACTTAGAAATAAATTGTAACCTCCCGACTAATCTCTGCACATTTTTACGAGTAACAACCCTACCAATAATCCATTTTTTACATTCCAACAAAATATCTAATAATTGTTCATCAGGGATACGCACGTATAAATTTATTGAATCTATCTCATATCATAACCAGATCAAATTTTGAGTAGGAGGAACACATTTTTTAACTGACAATTTAAGGCCTAAACACGCAGTCAATTTAATGATGTAACCATATGCCTTCTGTGCCTTAATCAATGAACTCTCTACCCCAACAAAATCGTCTAAAAAACATAAAGTAAAAAATCCCATTTTTCTCATTAAATATACTACTGCAGCGGTCGTACGGGCGCAAGCCATACTGGAAGTCCGACAACCGAATGGCAGAGCAATGTCAAAATAATAGTTATCCTGTACTCTAATTCCAAATAGAGGCACACTTAAGGGGCAGGTTCTTAATTGTCTGTACGCCCTTGCAAGGTCAATGGACCACATAAAACAATTTTTTCCAACTTTAGTGACCTCCTTAGCCAATGACATAATTGTTGGCAAATTATATTTATACGGCTTACCCTGATAAAACCCTTTAATAATCCCAGAATTCACACTACGCCCCTTTTTTGGATAACTAAGATCTACAATTATTCTCCGTTCATCAGTAGACTTTTTGGGGCGGGTCATAATCGGGCTAATTTGTGCCCATGGACAAAAAGGAGGATCACTAAAGGGACCTATCAATGCTTCATGGAGTAATTCAGTCTTCACATAATTATCAATCCAAAATAAATCTTCCTTAGACTGAGCATGGTTAATCAAAGTTGGAGTTGGCGTAAAAGAACCTGTAAAGTTAGCTGGCCAACCGTATTCTAGGAATGCTATGATCTCTCGATCTTCATAATCCATCAATAACGCCTTCCAGTTATGAATAAACAAGCCAGATGGTACAGGAACTTTAGCAGATAAATAATTGGGTAGTCCTGTGGACCTAACTCTCTTAAAAATGTCCCCGTAACTGAACCCCATAGTACATATATTATTTAATCGAGGCCACGTACGTAAAACATAATCCCTACATTCAAATGGAGATTTATCACAGAACGGTTTTATATCGTCATCGAAAACATTTGGATCAATTAAATCTTCAATAACCGAAACCTCGTTACCAATTTTAACTGATTCATCAACATTTGACTTCAACGACGAAACTGTTGTTAACGGGTAAGTTACAGAGGAAACAGGAACAACTTTTGTAATTAGATTCTTAGTAGGGAGACATGTACCAATATGACTCCCTTTATTAGTAACTATAAAGTTGGGTGAGTTCAACTCGGAACCCCTGGTATGAACAACATTACCATATTCAGTGTCACTAGGAACACAAGGTGGATCCATAAGATCCGAGTTACTAATAGAACGACACCCCGTCTCAATCTCTAGTAAACCATGCCGAACAGGAACAACAGCAACATTAACTATATGACTTGGCAACTTCGAAAGAAAAGATTGAGACGGCTTGTCAACAGAACGATCCACCACGTCAGCGACCGGGCTAACAGATGGCTTTTTAGAGTTGCAACAGTCAGATTCAGGCACAGAGATACAGTCCATAATATCAATATTCGAGTCAGCCGAGTGGCATTCACCGAATCTGTCCAATGTAATCAGTCCATTTTTAAGTGTATCAGACACAGAGACTATGGTATTTAGATGGCGTGGAGACGTGTCAGTTGTTTGTCGGTCTCCATGACAACTGCGTCGATCGAACCCAGTCGGGGTCGAAGACAATGTCAATGGTGTCCGACGTGACGCCGTACCTACATTTATTAAATCGAGAGCTCCCACATTCTCATCTACTTTAAACGTATTTAATAAAGTCCGCCTGGATAGATTAAACCATTTGTATTGGGGATGTTTAACTAATTTTGAGTAAACAATATCAAACTTACATCCCGAATCTGTACTTTCTCGAAAACGTCATGTGGCACCACCCAACGGATTATTTTTAAACTTTAAGTTCGTATATAACAACCTAGACGGCGTATGCCGCCTTTTCCGTAATTTTGACTGAAAAACTTTAGTAATTTTTATCGGGGGATATTGAAGGATACTTTTTGAACGTTCAGATTTGTTTCCAGACAAACGTTTACTACTATTATCACAACATTGATTTGAGCGGACCGGGGAACAAGAATTGTGAGAAGTTAACGATACATTATTAGGCCGACACGCCACCATCAAATCAACCGCACCGACCTGAATCTGACCAACTCCGACTGGGTCAGATGATGATGACTTGACAGAGGCGCCATCTATAGCGGTGGAACCGAAGCACATCATCGGATCCGCAGCCGTACGCACTGTATCCAGGTTATCAGCAGTCACCGGCCAACTGCTATCTAAAAATTCTTTGTACGATTATTATCATCGTTACCCAGATCTTTAGCATGTTGCTTGGTCTTACAGTCCATTTCCTTGTGTGAATGCTTTTTCCTCAGCTTGAAGGCGCAATAAGAGCATATATGGACAAACTTACTAACACCTTCACCATGATCCCCAGTGTAACCGCAAGCACCACCTCTGTTCCATATGATACAGGGCCTAGCATCCACCCCTTTTTTATATTCTGTAGTACTTGACCATGAACTTGTTTGTGCAGAATGCTCCAATCTTTTGCCCAGGCCGCAAACATCTCTCCTAACCTCCACAATCTTCCCCTGATCATCCCATCCATTAGGCAAGCGCTTGTCGGCAATCATATTGAATATTTTTTCACTATATTTAAGACATGTCGGCCACGAATAGTTCTGTGCCATATCTAAAATGGTATCTATATGTTCATCTAAATGTTGTTCCCATCCTGCCGGAACATCTCCCCGTTTGACCATCCTGCGTATAGCTGCTAAGTACTCAAACCAGGTAGCCTCACCTTGTTGTACTTTTCCCTTCTTCTCATTACGTATTATGTATTTGTGTGGAACTAGTTTGAATGTCTTTGAGCGTCTAACTTTTTTACCAGCATACCGAATTAAATCACGCATTACGGAATCATCAGTATCAGAGTCCACATCAACATCTGAGGCATTTCTTTTATATGCACGACTAGAACAATAAGAATTGCACACTTTACCTTTCGTCGTGCGTACAGTAGATTCAATATTACACGTTTTCGCCGGACGAACCGCCGAACTTGTTGATGTGCGAAGAACTGTTGCAACTGACTGTCCCGTGACGTCATCAATTGAATCGGCCGGACCGCCCGGCTGATCTATATAATGTCGTCTATCTTGAGTTGACTGTTCCAGACTCCTGATACGCTCCAGCAGCGGCTCTTGCGCCGTAGCCAATTTTAAATCCAGTAGTCCAGCTATATCATCCAATGTTGGGATCCCAGCAGCCTTTGACGTCGACGGTAACGGTGATACGGACTCCAAGTCCGCCATCTTCAATTGCGTATTTGATACCCGACGAGTAACTGGAATACTTGCTCGTACTTCTTCATCTGATGCACATCCTGACGATTCCATCGATCTCAATAACGCCTTGGAATACCGTCCGACAACACTCTTAACCCTGTGTACCTTTGGCATTGTAACTACAAAATTCCACTACAGTGTCAACACTCCGTATATGACAGCGGCCAGGTAAGAACTGAACTGTACTCGCATTCCTTACCGGAAGTTAACTCGGTCCATAGCAACGCATGCTCCGAACGGTATCTATGGTATTTATCATATCAAGCCCGTAGTCAGGTATTTTGAATTATGCATGTTTCCGGCAACATGGACAATGATATAATTTATGGATTGCTCACAAAGCAGCAACTGACTAAGCTACAAAGGATCCAAAACCGGGCGTTAAGAACAATTTATTGGGGCAAAACACTAAGTGTACAGGAAATGCATGACAAAGCAAACCTAGATTACCTAATGGCTAGAAGAGATTCACATCTCCTATCACTTATGTACAGAAACGCCAGAGATACCCAATATATAGAAAACACAAAAAGGAATACTAGACGGGCTGATTCCACTCTACTCAAAGTCCCCAAGCCTTCCACAAACAAACTAATTAATGCACCAATTTACAAAGGCAGCATGATGTGGAACAACCTACCAATCAGAACCAGGGCAGCGTCCTCTTACCTAGAATTTAAAAACTCACTAAGAGTACATCGGATTGGGAAGGCCCTTATGCAGTTGCAGTGAAGTATGTTCCATGGCGTCACCATACCATAAGTGGCAGACCACCAAACCCTCAGCCTCGGTTTCTCCCCCCCCCCCCCCAGCCCCCACTTTTAAAATTTGTTGCTGTTCCTCTGTTATCTCCAGTCAACCATATACAATGACAGAGACAGTCCAGGTAAAAATGTAAAATTTAAGGCCTAAATGCACTGAGATTGGTCCCACTGCTTCACTGGTCACAGATGGTCAAGTGTATTATTAACAACCCCACCCCAACAACATAATTCATAAACTCACATAACTAGCTACATTAGAGTTACACTAGAATTTTCCTAACAAACCAACATTTATATACTGCTTGCCTAACTGCAACTGAACATTAAAACTTACTACAAGTTTACCAACTGAATACAGAAGATAACTTCTGCTTACATTCTAAATACTATGTAAATACTCACATTGATCTGACTAATATTGATCTAGTTATATGACACTACTGTACCATATTGTTATGGAACTTTTGGGTTTCAGAATTTCATTGTGTTACATGGTGCAAATTGTCTATTCAACAGGTATTGTACACCTTATTCTATATACCTTTTGTGCAAATAACACTGAATTGAAAACTGGCTGGAAGACCAGTGCTTCGGCACTGACAGCAGAATAAACATATTTACCAAACAAAAAAAAAACAATACCACGCAACCCACCGGAAGCTTTAGGGGTGCAAAACATATTATGGACACACTGTGGTCGAGCACTCACCTGACTAATTCCACCACCTTTAATTACAGAGTCCAACTTACTAGAAATGAATTTTGTATGAATAAGGTCCCTAGGAGGGTTGAAAACAGTACTATACTGTGCCTGAAATGAAGGATTTACCACTCCACAAACACTCTGCAAGGCTTCAGCTGCACCACACAACCCTTCAACTCGTACACACAATTGCACATTCCATTCACGCATGGTTGGGTAACAAGAAAGTGGCACATAAACTGCTATCCTCAAACCTGTCAGTGGCATTCACAGTTAGATAACAAGGGTCGTTAACAATCTTCAACCAAGCACTGTTAATGTCCTGCCAATTAGAGAAGTCGGCAAGCTCTACCCCAGGTCCCAGCTGGCCAACACCCTTAACGTCAATATCACAATTCTTCCAAGGCACCTCATGAACCACATTAGTCTCAACTCATTCAATAATGCTAGCATCGTTCTTCGGAACCCCCGGCACTGGAGCACTGCCGCCGGCCACAACACGGAGGCCTGACTCCATTTCCTCACCACAAACAGAGCCAGCACTATAATTTCAATCTCTCGTGCAGTCGTCCCTCTTATGAGACCAACTCCCGCACCTGGAACACCAGTGGCCGAATGAACATGTCTTCTGGTCGTGAGTGCAGCCGGAATCCTTATTATATAAAAAACAGGGCCTTTTGCCCTCCTTCGTATATAATTTCCCAGCCCCACCTCCAGTCTTCCCTTTGCCTGACTTCCCGTCTTTCAGAAATTCCAGGCGGGCCGGTGGGCAGTGACGAGCCACACCAAGTCGAAGGGGACCCAGATGCCCCCTGGCGGATTGAACTACAACCTGCCGATCTCGATGGTGGCACTGACTAGGGAATCTCAACTCTCCCGCCTGAACCAGCCGTTAACCTGGCGGATCGCACCTATCTCTACCGGAGCCCACAACAGCTCCCAACCTGATGCACCCTACACCCGTATATACAAGTATATACACAATATAAATGGTTAACAATGTTTATGGCTGAACAAATGTATTTTTCAGAAAAGGACGACAGGACAATGTAGGGCAATATTAAGAAGAGTCTTTGTACAGGTGGATATAAACAAATGAGTTCATCCGAGCCCATCACTTAAATTAATTTTTTTTTTTATTGATACAGTATTTATTCTGCCCATATCGTGCAAGCACCCGTAAGGGTGCTTGTTTTCAACAGTGGACAGTTGTGAGGAATGTTATGGTGTATGCCCAGGTGTATGCCCGGGTTCTGGTTCTGGGTTGGTATCCGGGAAATCCACCAGCATTTATTTAAGTAGCTAGTATCTATGTTATTTTTCTTTGTTTTTTTGGGGGGCTATAACTTCCTATCATATAACTAATATGCCTAGTATGTTTGTTTGTTTGTTTGTTGTTTTACGTCCTAGCAACATCTAAGGTCATATCAGGATGGGTACCGACCTGTGACAGTGCTCACTCATGGCAACTTTATAGTGCTGTCCCACTGGAAGACAAGGCTGCCAGCACTATGACCTGATATCCCACTCAGTCACATTATCCTGACACTGAGCAAACCAGTCCTTGCCCTATCCTAATAATGCCAGGCACCAGGCTAGGAAGTGACAAGTATAAATTTGTAAGTCATTGGTTTGACTCGACCAGGGTTCGAACCCACAACCCCACTATCTACCCACATGGGAGACAGACGCTCTAAGCCTAGTGTGTACATCTAGTGAGATGGGAATAGGCTTGTGGATGAGGACGTATTCCCAGAATTTGTTTGTTTGTTTTGTTAGCAGTTTTCGTTTCACTTGTGCCCTGTCCCTAGTTAGTGCCTAGATGTTCCAGAAGACATCCATACTCTTCGGGACTGACCAGGAGGGTCGGCTGCGGTGTTAAATTGTTAACCATACTTCTAAAGACATTGTCCCCGAATTTTGGTTTTACCACCTTCCTTTCACCTGTGCCCTGTCCCTAGTTGCTACCTGGGTGTGCCAAAACACACCCGTACCCTTCGGGACTGCAACCTGGGGGCAGATCGTGGTATTTTCTCATGCCATAGTGTATTATAGGTTGGGTTTGATGACCATCGTTGGTCTGTCCGTATCTTTTGTGATTTGTGCCAGAACACATACCAAGGTGGACTATGGCCTCATTTCTTCTGACCCTCCCAGTACTTGAGATGGCTGTGTATTCATAGGTTTGATGTGCCCCCTCTTCCATGGCCTGTCCTTGGCATGCATGCTCTTTCACAGTTTGCCTTGACTACACCCGGTCAGGTGTTATTTGGTACCCATATGATGGTGTATGGTTTGTATTTGTTCTTTTTTAGGAATTGTTTATAGAGCTCCAGGTTCTTGATTGCTCTGACTGGAGGAAGTTGTTTGTTCCAGGCTTGCGCGGCCATGACTAACACACTTCTCTCATGTATTTTATTAGTGCTTATGGTTTCTTTTAGCACTGGTGCACCTGTATGTCTGGTGTTTCTACCAGCAGTCACTGTGAGACCTTGTTGTGTGGTGTAGTGGTGTGCAAGTAGCTTGAGGTGTAGTTCTCTTCTATTTGTTAGTAGTTTTGTGTTGCATTTAATGTGGAGTTCCATCGTTGGGCATCTTTTGTGGACCTGGAGGCATACCTTGAGTGCTCTGTTCTGTAGCACTTGTACTTTATTTAGCAGGTTTGCATTCCCTCCCATGTAGATGACGTCACCATAGTCAAAGTAGGGTAGGATCATACCTTTGTATATTTTTATTGCCATGCTTTCTGACATGTAGTATCTTAGTTTTGCTAGTAGCCATATTTTATAATTAGCTTTCTTTATTGTATTTGTTATGCAGGTGTCATAATTTAGGTGCCTGTCTAGATAGCGATAGCTGTCTACTGACTAGAGTTGACCTTCCCCCAGTTGGCAGCTTAAATTTAGGTTTTTGGTGTGCCTGGTACCGAACAGTACCGTTTTTGATTTATTTGTAGTTATTGTTATTTGTTTATTTGGCACCATTCGTTTAACTTCAATAGTGTTTTATTTAGGGTTGCTTTTAGTTCCTCGGGTGATTTGCTTGCTGTGTAGACCACTGTGTCATCAGTGTATAAAAGCAGGTGTTCTGTTTCTAATTAATTATTGAGGTAATTTATGTAAATTAGGAACAGGAGGCGGCCCAACCCGGACCCCTGTGGTCCTCCATAATGTAAGTATTCTTTCCCCGATGTTGCCCGATTCGCCATAGTGCATTGTTTCCGGTGCTGGTTTAGGTAATTCGTTATGTGTTGCAGGAGGTTACTATTTACCTTCTCCATTATCTTTCCGGGTACTGGTGGGATAGAGATAGGCCTATAGTTATCTAATGATTGTCTGTCCTCTCCTTTGTGGAGAGGAGTGACCTTTGCTGTTTTCCAGGAGCTTATGAACGACCCTCCAGCGGATGATTTATTGAAGAGATCACATATCATATTTGGGATGCAGCCGAGTGCGTCCTTCAGAATTGTGCTGGAGATGTAGTCAATGCCTGATGGCTTGCTGCAGTCAATATTATTTATTAGGTCACTTATTCCTTGTATTGTGGTTGAGCATGTGTCAATTGCTGTGTGTAGTTCTGGTACTTTGGTGTACCAGTTTGTATTGAATTTTTCTGACAGTTTGCTCCCTATGGTCGAAAAATGTTTATTCATGGTTTCAGCTATTTCTGTGTTACTGAGTTCCTTTCCATCCTCAGCACATAGGATGATGTTTTCTTAGTTTTTTGCATTCGGTAGTAGTATTTTTATGTTTTCCCAGAATTGTTGTGAGTTTTTCTCCCATTGCTGGTCCTGTTTGATGATGAACCGTCTTTTGGCTTCACTCACTGCCTTCTGGCTTTGGTTTCTCGATTTGTGGTAATTATCTATATATGTCTGAAGCCTGCTTTCTTAGGCTAATTTCCCATTATTGTATTTCATCATCATCATTATGTTTATCAATTATCGAAAATCGCAGGTGGCAACTCTCGTGACAGTGGTCCAAACAAACAATCTGATTCGTCGAGACCGCCGTCGTTAGTGTAGTAGGCCTATTGAGGATTTGCATCAAATGATTAGCACCACGTGACCAGTGCCTAGTCGGCCATCATGGTTGGATAGAAAGGAGGGTGAGTAACCCGAATGTGCTGCCTCTAAAAGCGAGTCCTAATGGTTGGATTGCACGAGAAGCGATTAGTTGCAATACATGATTATGATTGTCGCGTTTTCTCTCCGGACGCTGTGGTCAAATCGCTAGAGCTCAGGATTCCTGTCCGGAAGGTCATGGTTTCAAATCCCAGCCAGCCGAGTCAAACCAATGACTTATAAAATTGATACTTGTCACTACCTAGCCTGGCGCTCACCATTAATAGGATATGACAAGGACTAGTTTGCACTGTATCAGGACACTGTGACTGTGTGGGATATTGGGCCATGGTGCCAGTGGCTAGTCTCCCAGTGGATCAGCAGTATAAAGTCGCCATGAGTGCACGCTGTCACAAGTCGGTGCCCATCCTGATATGACCATACATGTTGCTAGGATGTAAAACAACAACAAAGAAACAAACAGACTGGTCGTGTATTCTAGTGGTTCATTGAACAATAACTGCGAGACCCCGCTTGGTTCTAGAAATGACCTTGTCAATTCTTTATTTACTCACCAGGTGGCAGCGCCATATATTAGTGGGTTGGTGTGGTGATCCTTAAAGGCCCTATCACATGGCGACGTACAGCATCAGCGCATGCTCAAAATTCGAAAATTCACCAGTACGTCAGCATTCGTCAAACTTGTCAGTGGTGGGGGATAAAAATGGGCGTATACACAACATACACACAACATGCACACAACTTATGTAACATATGCAGAACATATCTCTAACCTATAGCGAGCATGTGAGAGCGTTCATGTGCCTTGCAAAACATTCCCAAAATGGTCGCAAAACGGTCGCATATGCTCAGGGAATGCTGACTAACGTTATATACATTACTCTATAGCGAGAAGTATGGCGTATACATTAAATACGCTGGAGATACGGCAGGCATACGTTCGAAGTATGTTAGGAGTACCTAATACATCCATTGGCAGTACACGGACTGTACACGGACTGCACGTTCCCACCAGCTGGATGTACAGCTAACGTGCAGCAACGTATACCAACATATCCCTAATGTACTCCCAATGTATGCCGATTTAGAACATACACACAGCATAAGTTCAATGAACGAGCCACACATCAACATACATTCAACATTTTGAGGAATGCACACACATTTTTCGGAGCCTCGATGTACGGTGACGTAAGACATCATATAACGACATACTCAGAACATACCTGACGCACGCCCAATGTATACGTAACGTATGAGGACATACGCCAACATGTTGGTCGAAAATCACATACGTCGGCATACGCTAAGGCTATGCATCATAGTGTGACAGGCCCTTAAGTAAACCATATCATGGCACCCCCTCCTATATATATATAATGTTCCTAGATTATTGTATCTATGATAGCTTTATACCTTTAAGCTTTGTTTCTCTCTTCATTCTCTTTATATGTATCAAATATCTTTCGGCAAAAAACATACTTATGAGATTAATCAAGGAACAAGTGGGGACGAGCATTCTTTTGCGAGAAACATTTATTTGTTTGTTTAACTACCCCCAGCACAAAAAAATAGACAGCGGCTATTGGGGGGTTTGAGAAAGACATTGCGCAGTAATGTCAGCTTTATAATGTTGCATGTCTATGGTACCACACAGCTGGGACAAAAAATGACCGCTCCAATAATATAAGTCACCTGGATACTACTCAGGGGGCTAGCTTGGGATTTTCAGGTCAAGGTATACACTGCTATAGTACATAGAACATGCACCTATTTACATAATATAGTTTAATCACACAACAAATATTTGTAATCTCATGTGGTACACAGCCATGTATCTGCGGACATGGAAACTAGGCCCTTGCTACCAGACATTATTCAACCCTAATAATGTCCAGACTTACTTGTGTAGTGACAGATGATGAAGCAAGGACTCATTTTTGTTATTTCATTCTTCTGATTCAATGCAACCACATATTGAACCAGTGCCCACTTGCATAGCTAGTAGGTGTTCTAGCTGTTACCCAAAGAGTCCCACTTATGCTTAAGTCACAAATGGCCTGCGATGAGTTGACAGCGGCCATAACTCCCCACAAATTGCCTTAACAATACGATGGCCGCATGGTAAAATATGGTAGCATATAATAGTAGCCGTAAGGGTATGCAGGTATTGCAATACCTCAAAAGCCAGCAGCACTTCAACACTTTTGCAGGCAGCTTTCATGGAATGTACATACCATCAAGAGAAACCTGAAGCTGAGAGACATTAAGACCGACTCATGGACATCACTCTCACAGCAGAGAGCTAAATGGAGAGCGGCAGTCAAGTAATGAAAGCAGTCTTTGTCGCATCGCGACCGACAGCATGATGCTGATGATGAAGGCGATCTCAAGGTTTTTTGCTCATTGCAGGGGGTTACTATTTATTTTAAAGTTGCCATTACACAGCTGTTACACTTTTTGTTCGGAAATCGCAAGGCCATAGGCCGCAACCCGTCCACATGTAGTATCGCAAGGTCACTGCATGGTGACCATAAGGTGACTTCAAGGTCACCTCACTGTTTTTAACCGGTCTCGTGTGCCGAGCAAATCGTATGGCAGCCACAACAACCATAATGCCTTCTTACTGTCACCTCACGTTGGTCTTGCTGCCTCTGTGAGATAGCCGTATGATGTTTTAAATATCGTATGTCACCCATGCAGTGACCTTAGGGCCGCCGTACGATGCCGTACGATGGCCTCATGGTAGCGCCTTGCGGGATCCTCACACATTTTGATTTCATGACTTTTACAATCGTCATCTGGGCCCCATAACATATTAACATGTGTGAACATTTCTTCCGCAGCCCGCAAAACCGTATGATTTGTAAATCTCATCTACATACGACAGACCGCGTAACCGTGCGGCGGCAGCATTATATGTGGCATAAGCGTCACCAAACTATCTAAATTGGAGCTGAGCTTGCAGTATTGCAGAGATGCCCCTTAAATAAAGCACACACACGCATCTGATGTTTTCATAGAAGGCGGTGCAGCTGATTCAAGTCCCCTTGCAGCAAAGAACACAGCGTCTGCTTCTTTTACTCCGCTGAGAGACTCCTTAGTTAGAGTAGCTGTGCCTTAATTAGTCCATAAACATATATTCTGTTGATGGGTGATGTTCAGGCTAATATCCCATTGCTATTTACGGACGGAGCGAACTAGTTGGCATGGTAACAGTGTACTTATAGTAGACCTATATGTTATAATACTTGCAAAGGCCCTGTCACACTACGATGTAACGATGTCAGTGTAGGGAGAACGTGAAAAACGTTGAACTTCTCGATGTAGTATGCAAATTTGGGCACAGGTTGAACGTGGATGCAGCGTAGTTGATGAGAGCGTAACGTCGGTAAAGTGTAGTGATAGCATCAATCAACGAGAGAGGACAACGTAATGACGCTCACGGAACGTTATGAACGTCATTCCATCACCAGAACTATGTTGCTTTATGTTACCTTATGTTACTTACGTCATTAAACTTTGGCGAAATGCTGAACGTACATTGGACATACGTTCTGCGTACGTTCTCCTGACGTTCTCCTGATGTTCTCCTGACGTTCCCATTACGCCACGTGGATGTTTCCACCGCCTTTAATGTGGGTCAATGTAGTGGAACGTAGTGGAACGTAGTGAGTAGCGTTTGACTAATGTCCGTTTAACGTCATTGACGTTCAACGAACGTGTACAGCACGTATGCCGAACGTAAACCCTTACGTTTGAGTTACGTCGAAAGTTTTGAACAGGTTCAAAACCTTGACGCGTGCCGACCTAACATGATGTAACATGACGTAGCTCAACGTCAGTCTAACGTCATTCTGACGTCATAATAACGTAACCCAACGTACATCAACGTAATGACGAAAAGTGACCAAGTCAGGCTTACGTTGCCTCATTACATCGTAGTGTGACAGGGGTATAACATCTTCACTGTTTTAAGGTAAATATCACCCGAGACCTCTTCATCAATGTAAAGCGCAAACACACTGTAAAGCTCCTATAAACAACAGTTTCCTCGGTCGCCTCCTGTAATTTTGGTTACTTTTTGTAAATTCAATTTCGCTGTCAGTTGCCGCACGTCCGACCACTTTCAAGATTGCATCAGAGATGGTTGTTGCTATCATTTGGCACCTACCTGACCATTTCAGACTTTCATGTAAACTTCAATGTAGACATGTGAATATAATTGACGGGACTGATAAGCCGTGGTTACACGGGCAATTGTGAAGCGAATTAGGCAAATCGATTTATATGAAGCGATGTAGTGGCGTGTTTACACGGAGCGAATTTGAAAGTGTTTCGGCGCCGGGAACCAGCAGCCTAGTGTTCCGCCTGTAGCCGGCGAGCACTGCTATTTGTTTAGTTTACACTCGGCGATTCGACGCCGATCTAGCTGCTTTGTTACTATCGCTTGGAATTTAAGGTTAATTTAATTAAATTTCATTATTTGAGTATGTAATTCTGTTAAATATGATCGCATTCAATAGATTTCGGACTAATCGGTCCCTAACACTGCCGGGCACCAGCGATAGTTACAGCTGAGCTTGTAGCCGGCGAGCACTGCTACTTTACACTATCGCCGCCCGGGAACCAGCTGAATCGCTTCACATAAACCACGTCTCAACCAGGTATTTTTAAAGCGAATCATATGAAGCGAATCAGCCCTAATCTGCTTCAGTGGCGTGTTTACACAGCGAATGTGAGGCGAACTAGGCAAGGCGATTTATATGAAGCGATTTAACTCTCCCGGGTAAACACGGCTATAGAGTAGATACCATTAGATTTTCGCTGTGAATATGGCTCTTGCTGCTTTCATGGCGTTAAACCGTCAGCAATCAATCAATCAATCAACTTGAAATATAAGAGCAGGAAGACCAGCTCACTGGGTTAATTGCTGGGGCGCATGTACTTTGTTGTCTTCTTATTTTCTTGGCGCCCCCACTGGAATGAAGCAGTTCAAGAATATAGGCTTCAAATACTTGCAAATGAAGTGTCAATGTTTTGATATCATGGCAAAATATCCCTGTTGGAAGTTAAGTGCAGGGTAGACAATCAGAATGAAAAAGGCACCTGTGCATTTTGACAACAAAGATGAATATTCCTGTCTATCACAGTATCAGATACATTACAAAATATTTAATATATACTCCGCAGCCTAAATACTATCTTATAGGGATATTGTAAACAAAGGATCTGTCACAGCACTTGGTAATTGTCTTTATTCGCTGTTTATCGATTTGGACAGTGTGCATTCATAGCAATTTTATAGTACTGTCCCACTGGCTGTCGTCAGCACCATGACCCAATATCCGGCAAATTCACATATTTTGCTGACACGGTGCTACCCAGTCCTTGTCCTATCATATTTATGTTGAGTGCCAGGCTAGGTAGCAACAACTATCAATTGTATACTATCAATTGTATACATCATTAGTTTGATACAGCTGGGATTTGAACTCCTGACCTTTCGCACAAACCACTTCCGCTCTACTGATTCGGGCACCACGTCTGGTACCACTGTGCTAAGAGGATACTAGAACATAGATGTTTCAGTTGTCAGTGGTGCAACTTCTACAAACATGTCATGATAAGGCCTATGATGTTGAAAATCATTATTTTTGTGATTGCAAGCTGATATATGTGCATATGGTGTCAATCTGCCATAGTGACTGAACCAACTTGTGACATACATGACGTCAATAACAACAGGAGCCATTGCTGTTGCACAACTATTGCCAGAATTTCAAAAACCCTTCAGTGCTTTACTTTTTACTTAAATTCTTTTTTTTTAATGTCCCCCTCTATATGTGTTTCTGAATCATCACTACAAGTAAATTATGCAACAAATATTTTACATTGTCCATATTGCTTGGCAATGTGGGTAATTCGGGACCGAGTCGGAACTGACCCACCATATCCCTACCGTCCTTCCCCACACCACCCTCCCTTCATATTCATAGGCGGCCCCCGATTAACTCTAGGTGGTGACACCGGCACCCACGCCGGAGCCGCCGCCTGTTCCCCGGCGACCCCTCTGACATCACTTCCGCCGGCCCCACCGCCCTAACGGCACTTCTCCAGACGCCGAACCAGCATGAACTCCCCCTATTTCTCACCGCCCCACCCACCCCACTTACGACCTCCAACGCTAAGGGTTGAGGCCCGGGTCATGCAGAGGCTTACAACCTATTTGTTCTATTTACTCTCCCCTATGGACCTTATTCACTGAGAGCCCCTATTGTCCTATTGATTCTCCTATTGTTCTTATTGACTGAAAGGGGCCTATTTGTCCTTCATTTGCTCCCTCTTGACCTAGGTGATCTCCTACCCCTATTCTCCTATTCATTTCTCCTAATTACCTTATTGACCTAGAGGGCCTACTTGTCCTACTGATTCTCCCTATTGACATCTTTGATTGACCTACCTCACCGAGTACATGATCTACTATTCCATGGACATCATTGTTCATATGATTAACTTATTGTGCCTTGATGAATTCTCTGACTATTATTCGCTGATAGCCTCACCGCTTGATGACCTATTGTAACCCTATCTATACCTGGTGTTCTCTGTGGCGGAGTGGTTAGAGTGTCTGACTTTTTTCTAGGTCAGACTCCTAATCTGAGGGTCGGCGGTTCGATTCCCCGTGCCCCCACCTCTGCCAATTTGGATTTCCACCGCTGTGTATAACTTACAGCGTCATCTAAGGCCGGTTGCTCTCATACCATGTCTATATGGTGTGGGAGGTTAAAAATCCCTTGGGTCGGTAAAAGTGTAGGCCCAGGCTTTCTATCGACCAGCAGTGGAGTGGGGAAGACCAGTCGTCTGTGACTGGGATTTCCCCTGCTTGGGACAACTAATGTACCAAATAAAAAGAAAGAAAAAAAAGAGAGACAAATAAGTGTTCACACTTCCTGTCTACCATTCGCTATATCGCTATATCGCTATATCGCTATATAGCTCCGTCTCGTGTCCTGAATTATATCAAATTGATCTCCTCTATGTACTACTTTAAAACAATTGAAATACCTTCTAATCCCCCTTTGCTTCATTCACTCTCACCCAGCCATTTACAACACAGCAGGGCCAAACAACCCCAGCATTCTTCCGCCACATTTGTGGTTGCATAAACTGAAAAACTAAGCAAAGGTGTCACTCCAGTCGCAGAGGCCTATACCGGATCCCTTTAAGTCCCGCCTACATCCCCCCCCCCCCCCCACAGTACTCTCACGCCCTGTCCTGATTGGATAGCCATGCCCCCTACCACCCTGCCCACACGGTAGTGACTGTCTCTGCAGGCAGTGCCCTCTGTTGTTGTAGGTGAGCCCTTCCTGCACATCAACACTCTGCGTTATTCTCACCATTGTACTGGGACGGCTCACTCCCTATCTCTCCCATGTGATGTAAATTTTGCGGTGCCACCTGGTAGTGGGTTTGATTGACCCAGCTGCTGGTTGGTGTTTCACATGTAAACACATACGGTTATATCATGCATGAGGCGGGTAAGCGTGAATACACATCAATATCGGATTGCTATGAACAGGCACACATCATCGTCGCCATCGTCACACAGCTTTCACATTCATATATACATTTGTGCATATATTGTGGCATCTGTTTAGCCAGGGGAACGGCCAGCGCACCACGTGGTGGGTTTGATCATTTTGATTACACAGTACAGGCTGAGTGAGCTGTCTTGGTATTATGGGGTCTTTGTACAAACATATACACTAATAAAGTCTGTACTAGACTACTAAATGACTGAAACATACAATTCTCCAAGCATTGTTTATCCCATCATTACTAACAACCTACTTACTCAAACTACTTCATGTAGTCAAAAAACACACCTGAGGTATTAACCTTTTAAGTATAACCCTATAAGCTAACCACACTCTATCTAACAGAATAAACAAACTATTCTACTAACACTCACTCCATCTCAAAATGTTAAATCCAACAACATGATAGTTTTGCAATTCACAACATAGTAGGCATACAAACCTGTGAAGGAAAACTACGTACCTAACCACTCCGTAATGTAAAGGTCTAATCAATACACATGTATGTATCAAGTGTGTAGGAATACAACATATAACTGCTATTTTTGTATGTGAATTGTCAAACTATACCATATGTAAGTCTTTGAATGTTTGATATTGTTAGTTCAGCTGATTTGGGCTAGCTGCATATATTGTAAATAACTGTATTGTCACATGGCTGGAAGACCAGTGCCACAGCGCTGACAAAATACTTTATTCAATGAATAAACTATATTTACAAAAAAAAAAGAAGAAAAAAAAAGAATTGTGCCTTGACTACATTCTGGAAAATTTCAAAAGAACAAGATTATTATAGTTGAATGTGAGGACATATGCATGAAAACTGTCAGAGTGGATTGGTTGTGGTAGTTAAGCACCTAGAGGTATACAGGTAGACAACCCTCGAGGTACCTGGTTCAGCCGCCAGGGGGACAGGCGGGACCAGGGTAACTGGTGGATACAGGTTCAACTCCTTTCCTTAAATCTGCAGAATCCCAGGAAACATCACATTTTCGAAACCAGAACAATCATCTAAATTTACTCCTGTGTATCTACCTCAAATAATGGTGCACTTAGAAAACAATTTTCACAGCATAAAACCGAACAAATACTGAGTCAATTTAATGAAAGTTGTTACTGTTGAAACAGGTAGCGTCAGAAATGTTGGTGTGCTTGGGAAAATTAATTTGGCATATTTGCACCTAAAATATATCCAATGTTGGGCATTTAAGACACACGCCTGTTCGAGCTAACGTAATGTGGATATAAACCTAATAGATATATATCTAAAAAATAATGGCAGAAGCTTTAAAATATTGGACAATGCAGCTTTAATATGTTTATATTACTGGTCCTGGGGACTAGCTTAAAGAACAATCGGATTACATAAGGCTCAATATAGCGGCCCTCTTTACATGTCCCGAGAAGGGCAGGGGGATGGGGGAGATCAGGACTGTGTAGATCAAAGTGTAATAAGGATATCACTCCACGCCCAAGATGAAATATTCACTCCCACCAGTATAGAAGGTTGACGGGAAGAATAGGAATTCAAAGAAGTGCACATTTGTTTGTGTGTGTTCTGTGGGAGTAGGGTGACCATTCCCAACGCTCCATAAAGGACACATACACTATATATATATATATATATATATGTGATGTATAACGCATTATACAAGTATAAATACAAGGGGAACATATACTTTATATATCTATTCCTCCTTGGCGCGTTGCTGGAATGCCCCCCTCCCTCCCTCCATCCCCCAGCTGTCGGGGTAATTGGTGGGCGTGGCCCGCTCGCACCATACACACTGGAGTAATATATATATATAAGTAGTGAATTTTTTTTTTTTTTCTTGAAGCTTTATGCTGCCTATCATGGATAAGTCTGAATCGACTTGTTTTCACCGTTAGACAGTTTGTCAATAGAAAGCCTGAGTCTACACTTTTACCGACCCAAGGGATTTTTAACCTCCCACACCACATAGACATGGTATGAGAGCAACTGGCCTTTGATGTCGCTGTAAGTTATACACAGTAGTGGAAATCCAAATTGGCAGAGGTGGGGGCACGGGAAATCGAAACACCGACCTTCAGATTAGGAATCCGACCTAGAAAAAAGTCAGACATTCTAACCACTCAGCCACAGAGAACATTTTTACTTAATAACCCAAAGCAGGACACCACCTGCATTTGTATTAAACCAAATACACAAATTACAAATCATGCCGACCCCCCCCCCCACCGCCGGGGGAGGCTATTTACTAACACGTTTGGGTCACGTTTGGGTATATGGGTCATTCTCTAAAACTGGGCACAAAAGTGTGACATGGAAACCAAAAGTGAAAACCTTCCAAATAATAGCAAAAATCCTTCCAAATAATAGCTTAATCAAATATCCTATGAAGGTTTGCATGTTGTGCATATATCCGAGTTGAAACAAATTAATTTCACTTTTTGAATTAGATCTTGTCCAAATTGAGCAATACATTAATATCACTTGTGTAACATGAAGATCAAAGACATATCCATAACCCCATTTTAACATATACAACATAGTCAAAAAATATTTGATTGATTACTGTTAAGCAGACAAGGGTATGACTTCCAAGAACAATTTTGAAAAATAAGTTGAAAAAAAGTTTGGCTACATGTATGGTGTCAATGTGTAAATTTTCACTCTAGCTCAAAATCATACAATTATAATTTTGATATCTTATGTGGGATACATCCAATACATGTAGAACTGCTAACATACCTAATAGACAGAGGCTACAATAATTATTTGACTTGCTATCAATAAAACAAAGCCTTAATAATCAGCATTCGTAATGAGGACACCAAATATGTTTTGGAGAATAACCCATATACATAAACAATACCACACTCATAGAGGTGGACAATGAATTCACCAGAAATTCAGAAACCGGAAACAGCATAGGGGGGCCGCCATTTGCAACTGAAAAGAACAGCTCTGATTGGCTGAAACCACTGGAGCCATTTGACTTGTCCTATTTCAATTCGAAAACCAATGTCGGGGGTTGGTCCTAAGCATTGCTTATTCATATTAGTACTTAGCAAATCCCCGTCCTGATATGACGTTATATGTTGCTACGACGTAAGACAACAACAACAACAAACAAAAACAAACAAAAAACACTTAACAAATTAATTACTATAGCCTTACGCTTGATGCTTTAACCTAAATCAAACATGCTATATTATGAGTTGAAATATATAAATAACGCTTACCTTCATCTAGCAGAACGCCCTCGTAAACCCCTCCGCCAGGATGTTGCTAGGACGTAAAACCCAAATATAAAACAAAACAAACAAAACCCTACCCGGCAGAACGTACAGACGGCAGCGGGAGCGTAGTCCTATGTGTGGCATGCAGTGCGCATACGCCATCCACTGTCTTTAACGGCACTTCCGGTTTGGGTGTGCGCGACAGCCGCGGCGCTGATTGCTGTGCACATGCTGGTACCCAGGCCTTCACTACCAAGGTTTGACGGGTCCCCGATCCACCATTGTAGAGGCTATGTCGACCTATTATATTTGTTTTGGTTTTGGTGTTGTTTCTCATTCTTAATCATCACGTGGTGTATTCGTAGTGCAAAGGGGTGGCTTATTGGTTAGAACGTTCACGGCGGGTCGGTGGAGGGATGCTGAGGTAGGATGCTGAGTTAAATTAATAGCTTACGAGACTGATGCTATTCCTGTCCTTCATCATCATCATCATGCTATCGGTCGCGATGCGACAAAGACTGCTTTCATTACTTGACTGCCGCTCTCCATTTAGCTCTCTGCTGTGAGAGTTGCGTCCATGAGTCAGTCTTAATGTCTCTCAGCTTCAGGTTTCTCTTGATGGTATCCTTGAACCGGAGACGAGGGCACCCTCTCTTTCTGTAACCATAAGACAGTTGAGAATAGAGGATCTGCTTTGTCCTTACCATTCAGCATTACTATGACTAGGCCAACAACTGGTTGTGCTCGGTCCACTGAGTGGGCTATTTTACCATCGTGTCAGGCAGCACGGAACCCCATTGGGCCAGCATAAAGGCCACGTTACAGCGCGATATGCTAGTTTGCTATGTAAGTATCAGATCCTGATGTGACGTCACCTTGTGCTATGATGTAATACTGCAAAAAACCATCACACCACCTATGTATGCATGGCTTGTCTGCTGTCGGGCAGTGCGTGTCACATCTCCAGTATTCCCATTAGAGCACAGGCTTCCCGTGCGGAAGGTCGGGAGTTTGATACCCGGTCGAGTCAAAGCAATGACTTACAAACATTGACACTTGTAACTACCTAGACATGCGCTCGGTATTACTAGGATAGGGCAAAAGAATGGTTAGCTCAGTATCGGGATAATCTGGCCGAGTGGGAAATACCATCATGGTGGTGGTGGCCTGGTCTTCAAGTGGGGCAGCACTATCAAGTCGCCATGAGTGCGCAGTGTCGCAATTCACAGGGCTGATATGACCTGGCTTAATTGTTGCCAGGACGGAAAACTCCAACAAACAATCAAACAGGCACAAACATACAACAGTCCTACGAGCACGCACTCGTGGAGCAGTGTGTAACTCGCGAGGATCGGTGAATGTAGTCAAGCTTTGAGAAACTGCCTACTTCTCTCGTTGTGGATGTCGGGGTGCATGCCACGAATGGTACACCCATCCAGCTGTACGCACTCACTGTGTAGTGTTCATCCATACACACACGTCTGTGTAACTAACGTACAGACTCATACACATCGATGCCTGGGTTCAATATGATCCGATCTGTGTACTCGTGTATATATATATATATATATATATATATATTATACGAGGACGTTCAACCTACGTATGTACACCAGTCTATGTACTCACTGTGCGGATTCTTCCACATGCATGTATGCACATTGCAATCACACACACATGTATGTACAGACTCACTGCACTCCCATCTGTTTAGGCATACTCATATACACATGCACAGTTACTCAACAAGCTCCTCCCCTATGCACTTATCCATGTGTAAGTACTCAGTATGCATACCCATGCGCACACCCACGCAACCACTCTGCGAGGTACTCTCTGAGTAGTAACAACCCAGGCGCATCGATTCAGCCTGCATATTCATACGCATGTGTGCAGTCATTTAGTGAGTTCCCCTCTACATAGTTATCCATACACATGTACTCCAAATGTGTACTCATACACACGCATATAGTTAATCTCTGAACTCCCCTATTCGTACTCATGTAGGCGAATATAGTCAACTGCATACCCATACACATGCATGTCGGCACATGGTGTGCTTCCCTCTGCGTATTCACATGTATGGTCTCCAACTGCGTTCCCTGACCTGGTCAGTTCTCCCTGTTTGCCACAGCCCCCTCTGTCTGTCCTTTCCACCTTGCCTAGACACCTGCCCGGGTGTGAACAATGCCTGCAAGTGTGAACAATGCCTGCAGGTGTGAACACTGCCTATCGGTGTGAACTCTGCCTACATGTGTGAACACTGCCCACAGCAAACTGCATACATACATACATAGCAAACTGCATACCACCGTGATCGTATGGAGTACTTACCATATTCAGTGTAAGTACTCCTGCACGTGTGTGTGCGCAAACAGTATTTACACACACACGCATGCGGACACACTGTCAGGGTCCCTCTGTGCGCTAGCTGTACTCAAACTGTGTACTCAAACACGCAACTGTAGACTTGGCGAGCTGCCCTGTGCATACTCCTCCATGCGTGTGTACTCAGTGTGAGTTCTCAGTGGACTACTTATTCTCGCCCTGCGTCCTCGTGCCTGTGCTCTCTCGCTGCGCCCGGCTCTGTCTGTGGCTGTGCCGACTCCCCTCAACCAGCGCAGGGTTCTGCCGTCATGATGCGTCCACATAAGGTTTGACGGGCCCCGCCGAGACTTGTCGGCCTTCAGTCTGTTGGCACTCAGTCCCACCGCGGTCCGTCGGTCCTCAGTACCACCGCGGTTCGTCGGTCCTCAGTCCCGCCGCGGTCCGTCGGTCCTCAGTCCGCCACGGTCCGTCGGCCCTCAGTCCCGCTTCTGTCTGTCAGTACTCAGTGCCGCCGTAAAGGCTACAGGAGTGCCCTGCCAGCACTGCCGGGCACTCGTGCTTCTGATGCCCTTCTAGCTTAGTGGGTTGTCACGGTTGCATGCACTCAGCTGTGCTCGGTATCCACTAACTTGCTGACAGTCACGCATGAATGAACACCAGCTGTACTCTGTGTCCACTAACTTGCAGGGTGTCATGTATGAGTGCACACACATATATATCCAGCGCACAGTGACCTGGCCACCACGCCTGAGTGGCCTCAGCTATGCTGGCTCCACTAGCGCTGCTAGTAGCAATGCATCAGTTGCCCACATCTGCTCTTAAGTTCCCGCTGACCTGTTAGCCTGCTACTCACGTGTACGCATTAAAGCATGACGATGCTGGTGTATTTTTGCCAGGCGGTGCTGTTGCTATGCATTGTTGCTATGCCTTGTTGCTAGATGTTGCGCAAGACGCGGTCACCAGCGCTGTTTCTATGCATAGTTCCAATGGATTGCTCATATGCGTGTTTGCTATGTAATTGTTGCTAGTCATTGTTGCTAGTCATTGTTGCTAGACATTGTTCTAGTCATAGTTGCTAGGCGTTGGTGATATGTGTTGTTTCTTTGCATCATTGTTAGGCATTGTTATTAGGCGCTGTTACTAAGCTCTGTTACTAGGCACGTGCAATGAGTCTCGATTGTTGAGATGCACTTTGGGAACATCTCAAAGTAATCTACTTGAGTATCTCAAGGGGTGAGGTAGCCATCAGGGTGTCCTAGAGGTATATGGCTATATTGTAAGTATCAATGTATCCTGCAAGTTATCAGTGTTCCCCTTTCGAATCACGTAGTATTAACCTGTGGGTGTCAGAGTGTCCTATTGCTGTCCGGACACCTGACTTGTATCAAGACATGCTGCGAGTGTCAGGGTGTCATTGAAGCATCACAAGGGGTGTCATTGTAACCCTGTGGGGGTCAGAGCATCCTGATAGTGCGGAGTTATCCGGTGTGTACCAAGCGGTCATGCATGTATATAGATTTTCTGTCCGTGTTCTCCTGCAAACTATCAGGATATGAAGTAAAGATATGTGTATATGTGTGAGTTTCAAGACAATCTCTATGTATTGGCGAACCGTATATGTATCAACGTAGCCTATCCATGTATCCACATATATCCTCTAATTATCATGATGTATTAGGATATCCTGTCCCCATCAGACAATCCCGTGACTAAACATCACATGAGCTTACAGGGATCGTGTGTGCATCATGCCATCCTGTAAGTGTCAGAACATCCTGTGAGTATCCTATTCAAATGAGGCTGTCCTACCGATATCATGAAACCATATATGTGATATATGAAGCATTATAGGAGTAAATATATATGGAAGCGAATTAGTATTATATTGTTATACTCCGTAAGACCCAACGATGCACTGGTAGCGCCATCTTTGACCCATTTCACCTTACCCGGATGTTGACCAATGTAAGTCACACGAGTGGTTCAGGCATGAGGCAGCTCCAGGACATCTGAATAGGCCAGGTGGCAGCACCAAGTGAGGCAGAAGTTCTGACCAGTCGCTTGAGTAGTTGAGTGTCATTAATTGTGTAGTGTCATTCAGGTGCCAACTAGAGACACAGTTAATGGGTAATCAGTTTACAGATAATTATATTTGTATACTTGCTTATGCAATGATATATATGATATATATATGATATATATTATATATATAATATATATTAGATATATATATATATATATATATATACTAGGGTGTCCTCTGAGTAGGATCACTCACTGTGTTTGTCCACGTATCCTCCAACGATCATGGCTATCCTACAAGTACCAACGTATTATGTGTGGGTCAGGATATATCAGCCCGTGGGCATCAGTGACAAAAACACCAACAAACCCAGCCTATTGTAAAAATATACGGATTTTCGGTTCGGAATTATATATTGGCAGAAAGCATTATTATCCTCGGGCGACGGAGTGGGGACCAAGGTTATGTAATAGAAAAGCAATGGGTACCCAACTCGCTGTGGGACATATTAGGCTATGTGAAATATATGTTAATACATAGTGCCCGAGATTTTGACGAGATGTTCCTATATAAGAGACAGTTAATCTTTGAAGAAATGTTCCCTCTCTGCACCAGTAAGGGTGCAAGTGGAGGAGAAGGACATTTTTAAAATATATATTTATTGTAACTGTCTGCAACTACCTGTTACCACAGGGCAGATGGGCAAGCACACCAGCCCTTTCTGCCTTATGAGAGATACAGTAGATATATTACAGAAGAGTATGTTGGAGAGGGGCATCAGGTGTGAACTGACAGACAGTTGTCAGAACGCACCTGGGAAGAGTAAGTGGTATATCTGGGGCTCTGACAGCCAGGCTTCCAGTTATATTACTGTGGCGACCATGAGACGGTGCAAATAGTCTCAGACGACAGAAGACTGGGCTTCCACGACGGAAGACAGTCTCAGATGACGGAAAAACTCGCATAGGACAAGAGATGTGCCTCGGTGACGAGAAACGCGCCGCAATGAGGAGAGACGTGCCGGTGACGCTCCTAGCGACGAGAGGCGCGCCCGTGACGATGAGAGGCGCGCTGCTGGCGACGACTGATGCACAACTCGTCGCTGATGAACAGGTAGGGTCCAGTTTTGGTTTATTGCTTGTTTTGGGTGCTGGGGCGCTGAGACTGGGTGAAACCCAGTTGTACCCCTATTTGTAACATATTAAGGGTTAAAGTAACTTATATAAGTTAGAAAAACAGGATTATGGAAAGTTTAATTAAATTGTGCTGGTCAGTAGGAGTGGCGAGGGGGCAGTGGCTAATAGGATATTAGTAGCTCGCACTCCTTTGACCAGGCTACTAAGATGGGTAGACCAGGTGCTGGGTTGCATGAATGGGTGACTCCATTCACCTTTTATGACTGGCCGGTGTGCGATGAAGGCCGGCAGGGCTCTGTGTGTGTGTGTGTGTGTGGGTGTGAGTGTAAATAGAGGGAGGTGAAGTTGACCTGAGACGACCTAGACAGGGTCGGTCAGTATTGTGGGTATATATATATGTTTTGTATATATGTATGTTGAGCACAGGTACACAAAGAGAGGAGCAGGCACATGCCACACAACACACACGGCATGCACACTGCACAGCACACACACAACACACAGTATACATATAAGGTGCATATAGGTGAGTTGATGGTTTGATGTGTATGTGTCTGTATGCATGAATAGAGCCAGGTTGGGTTGTATGAGAAGGTGAAAGGGAGTGATAAACTGGATAGGCAGACCCTTAGTGGTGCTGATAGGTCTGTCAGTGGCAGGAGCAGGTCCAGGTCTAGATCCTCCAGGGCCAGCTCTAGATCCTCCAGGTCCTGTGACGTGAACAGGAGGAGGGGAATTGTGCCACATGACAGCACCGGCAGCACTATGGCAGAAGCAGAGTTCAACCGGGGATTTTGCAACTGGTTCACGGCTGGGGTCGTAGCAGGACAGATACCCGGGGATGGGGATAAATTGTTATATTTGGCTAAGTATCCGGCTGGGGAGTTGGAATCGCAGTCTAAACTGCTCATGGAGACAATTTGGGGTCGGTCTCAAGCAGGAGAATGCACAGCTCCTGCGAGACAGTGCTCACAGGGAAGAGCAGCTGGCCTTGAGAAGAGACCCTCTCAAGGAGAAGGAAAGAGCTGTAAAGGATCTCATGGATCAGGGACGACAGATAGTCACTGTGGATGACTGGGATCTAGGAGTCCTGAGGACCTGGGTAGAACAGGTGGGCCAGGCAGGCCAGGTTTTTTAAATTTTAAAATTTGTTATGACAAGTTCTTTATTCTTCCCATAATGTATAAGCTCCTGTGAGGGTGCTTGTTTTCAACGCTGGACAGCTGTGATAGTGGTTTGGTCTGGTCCCGCACTCAGGAGTGTTTACCTAATCATTCTCGGGCCAACCTTTGCGGTTTTGGGTGTTAGTAGTTTCTATATTAGTTTTTTTTTCCTAACCTGTATAGGATAACTTAGCCTACTATGTACATCTATGCAGATGACATACAGGCCTGTGGGAGAGGATCCCATCCCATTGTGGTTTGATACAGCAACCTTTCACCCATGCCTTGTCCTTAGGTAGTACACCAGTGTGCCAGAACATCCTGGGACCCTTCAGGACTGCAACTAGGTGGGATGGTTGTGTTGTATGGTTAGCCCTTTTGTATTTCAGGGTGAGTCGGATGCATGACCTTGGCCTGCCAGGTTCTGCTTTGGTTTGTGCCAGTACACATACCCAGATCATTTCGGATTCCTTAGTACTTAGTAGGGCTAGTTTCCGTATTTGTAATATCTACCCTCTTTTCTGGCCTGTCTTTTGCTTTTTGTGCCAGAACACAGCAAGCAGTGACTGCACCCACGGTCAGGTGAGATATTGTTCCTTCAGTAGGTGGTTGTGTATTATGTTTTCTTTAAGAACCTTTTATAGGGGTCCAGGCTTTTGATTGCCCATTGTAATGTGGGTTGATTATTCCAGGCATGTGCTGCCATGGCCACTACACTTCTCTCAGACATCTTTGTTACTTATTGCTGTCAGTAGGAGGCTGCCATTTGCCTGGTGTCCCTACGGGGGTTGCTGTGTAGCCTGGCTTTGTGGTGTAATGGTGTGCTAGTATTTTGAGGTGCGTTTCCCTTCTACTCATTAGTAGTGTTGCATTGCATTGCATTTTTTGTGTAATTCGATTGTGGGATTGTGGGATATCTTTTGAGCACCTGAAGGCACCATTGGTCGTAATGCGAAGCATTACGTTTGATGCGAGGAAAGGAAGAGACCCTCCCCCGCCCCGCTGTCGCGCTGCGCTGACACCTCACCCGACGCCGCCGCGCGCCGCTCCATCCCCCGCCCCCCTGTCGTGCAGCATTCGCGCCTCACCCGACGCCCACTGCTCACTGCCTCTCGCCCTCCCCCGGGCCGGCAGCATTCACACCTCACCTGCTGTCGCCCGTCCCCCTCCCCGTATAAGGCCGCCCGTCGGCCTCCCTCAGGCACTCGCCCTCTTGCCGCCTTCCAGATCCCTCCCTTTTTTCTTTGGGCCTACCTCCACCTTGGACCGCTGATACACCATGCCACAAGGAAAAGGGAAAGGACGCAAGGGCTCCCGGGCCGCCACCCGTGGCACCCCGGGGCCGGCTTCAACTCCGTGGCGGGACGAGTCCCGGGCCTCCGCCCCGGCGTCTCCCTCGTCGCCCTCGGGCCTCACCTCGGGCGCCGAAACCTCGGCCATACTGGAGGCGCTCCTCCGTCTCCAGCTCGAGCAGCGCCAGAGCGCCGCCGACATCCATGCCCGGATCGACGGCCTGGAGGCCGGGGGGGCTCGGCCCGCCCCCGAGGCGCCCTCTCCTCCACCCAGACGCCAGGCCGCCTATGCTCCCGCGCCCGCCCGCTTCGGCCGGAGCCCGGCCCCCGCCACCGCCTCCGGCGGCCCTGCCGGGGTCGCTCACCCCCAGTATCAGCGCTACCATCACCTCGGGACCCAAGCTGCAGCTGCCCCGTCGCCGGCCTACCACGAGGAGCCGACGCAGCATACCCCGGCTGCCGCGGCCGATGCCGTCCGGGAAATCCTTGCCTCCGCCGAGGCGCGGCACTCGGTCAGGCGACAAGGGATCCCGGTCGACTACATCTTTCCTTCGGACCTGGTAGAGAGGGGGCCCGAGAGGAAGCCGGTGAAGAGGGGCGAGGCGACGAAAGACGAGTATAGCCTCGCCCTTCTCACCCTCATTGACCACCCCGACTTCCCAGCCCACTCCGTCCAGGGCCTACACCACCATCACCTCACCGTGCTCAGGGACAACCTCCTCTACCCCTGGCCAACCGTCCGCCGCTATTCCGAGACGGTGTTCTCATGGATAGCGGACGGGAGGCTCCCCCAGGGGTGGCACGACCCGGTCGCCCTCGACCTCCTGAGGGTGCAGACCCTCACCCTCCCCGCCCCTCAGGCCGCCCCGGCAGCAGCGGTCCCCCGAGGTGACGACCCTCCCCGAGGCGCACACTTGCCCCGAGCCCAAGTCGACGCCCGCACCGCCTACGACAGGCACACCCACGGGGCCCCCTGCCCGGCCTGGAACCGCGACCCCACCTCGTGCGATCGGGCCCCCGTCGGGGAGGCCCACGGCGAGGCGGGGGACAGGCGCCGTCACGTCTGTGCCTACTGTGCCAACGTGCGGCGCATCCTAACTATGCACAGCGAGGCCGGCTGCATAACGAAGCAAGCCCGTGAGCGCCAGAACCCCCCCACCTCGGCGGATTTTTGATCCGCCGGCCTCCCCCCGGCCGGCCCGGGGGGCCCTTCCCGGCGCCTCACCCTCACCACTGCCGACAGCCCCGCGACTTCCACCGACAACCTCCCAGCGACCACCGATCGCAGCGCCGCCCAGTCACGCCTCAGACCACAGCCCAGCCCAGCCTCACTAGGAACCCTCTGCCGACATCACAGCCGCGACCGCCACCCCGCCCAGCCCTGACTACTTCGCTGCCCCCCTGCTCGACCCTCGTCGCACCTCCTCACCGGATCTCGCCAAGGAACGGGCCTCTCTCTTTGGCCGCCCGCCCCTTGTTGACGTAGGCCCCGGACACTCCCCGCCCACACAGGGAACCTCAGGGCACCTGGACCTCCGAGGCGGTCCACGCCTACGTGCCCCGCCTCGTCCCCTCGGGCGCGCCTCGAGCCCTCTCCGCCGCTTTGGTGGAGGGCTCCTCGGCACCCCCTCACTGACCACCCCAGACATCTGACTCTGCCTGAACTCTCCTATTTATCTGTACATTTCCCTGTGCTCCTCATGAGCCCTATCTTCCATTGCTCCTTATGAGCCCCTTTTCATTGTTATTATCATTGCATTGCTCCTCATGAGCCTTTCTCTTCCTCTGTATACTCTGTTGAGGCGTCGAATAAACGCCTCTCTTTCCACCCCCGCCTTGCCTTCTTCCTTTTCGCGCATCGCGGCTACAGCACACAGGACGAGGAGGCATGAGTGGGATAACATGTCTTTATTCCGGGTGGCCCCCCGGGGCATTACATGAATGGTTTTCCCGTGTTGCAGCCTTCCGAGAGCTGCAAGGAACCAGTGTCATGTGGGGAATAGAGTGGGGGATGAGAATGGCATGAATGAGGTGGGACAGATGATCAATTCGAGGCGAGGTGAGAAGTCAACCAGCGGGTAGCAGTAGTTGGGTAAAGTAATATATTATATAGTAACAGTTGATGGTTAATTAATTAATAAATGGTTAATTAAAATTGAGTAGTGATCAGTCCGGATGGGTGATGTGGAGTGACCAGCGTAGAGGCGTGAGTAGTGGTTATGACCAGGGGAGGCTGTGATTGGCTGGAGGAGCCATGAGTGAGTTGGGGGGTGAAGGAGTGGTGATGGAGGGCCGGTAGGAGTGGGTGGCAGTGTGTGTGCCCCCCCCCCCCCCCCCCCCCCCCCCTCCCCCACCCATTGTTCACCCTGAAGCAGGAGGGGGGCTGTTTTGCCTCGCAGCCCCGCGTGCCCCACAATGACACCGAATGAGCACTCGCTCATTCCCCACAGTTTGAGGGCTCTATTTTGTAGCACCTGTAGTTTGTTTAATAGTTTTGTATTTCCTCCCATGTATATTACATCGCCATAGTCAAGGTATGGGAGGATCATGCCTTTATATATTTTAATTGCCATGTTTTCAGTCATGTAGTATCTCGGTTTAGCCAGTAGCCATATTTTATGGTTTACTTTTTTGATAGTATTTGTTATACAGAGGTCATAATTTAGGTGTCTGTCTAGATCCACTCCCACTGATATTGATAGTTGTCTACTTGTTCCAGTTCAGTGTTTCCCAGAAGACACTTTATTTTAACGTTACTAGTTAGCCTGGTACCAAATAGTACTGTTTTTGACTTGCTGTTGTTTATGGTTATCCTATTTAGTTGGCACCACTCGATTAGTTTTTTTAGTGTCTGATTCAGTTTTGTTTCTATTTCTTCAGTTGTTCTGGCTGCCGCATATATCACCTTATCATCTGCATATAGTTGGATGTTTTCAATTTCTAGCCAGTAGCTTAGATCGTTAATATATATGAGAAAGAGAAGTGGCTCCAGGACTGACCCTTGGGGTACTCCACAAGTTATCGGTTCCTCATTGGATATGGATCCATTTAGAGTGGTGCATTGCTTTCGGTTTTCTAGATAGCTCGCTAGCCATTTTCCTGTTACTCCCATTATTCCTATTTGGGTTAGTTTGCTTCTTAGGATAGGGTGGTCTACTGTATCAAACGCTTTGCTGAAGTCTATGAATACTGCACCGACTAGGTTCTTTTTATTGATACTGTTTGCAATATCGGTTATTAAGTTAGCAATTGTTTTTATTGTCGAGTGGTATTTTCTGAAACTGCCCTGTTTACTGTTTAACATTTTGTGTTCGTTTAGGTGGTCCATAATATGTCTACTCAGTATATGAGGATGATGCAGACAGCTCATGGGAGGAGGTCCGGGGCCGTTTCGTGGGACTGTTCCTGACAGCCAAGGAAGCCACAGCATTGGTAGACATAGTGTTCACCCTGAAGCAGGAAGGGGGATGTCGGGGTACTGTATGCAATACAGTACGGCGGTACAGAGAGCATGGCCTGAGAAAGCGCTGGCCAAGCTGGGCACTGTACATGATATGGTGATCAAGAAGTTTGAGGACTCCTTGATCGAGCCTGTAGTCAGGTTGGCTGTGGGCCTGGCCAGGTCGCTTGGCCTGGAGGTGGCAATGGCTGTAGCCAGGGAAAACAAAGAGGGCGTGGCAGGGCCAGGGGGCCGGCTTGCCGGGGCCCATAGGCTGGAGGAGCCAATGGAGGTAGGGGCTATGGAGGCCCACAGCGGGGGCCACACTGCTGTGTCGGCAGGTGCCTCTGTTGCAGCTATGACTGCGTTAAAGCAGATCCAGGGTGAATTAAAAAGCCTCTGGAGATTTGTAGCAGAACGCACTGAGTGGCCAGTACAGCCGCACAGCTGGCCATTGCACCAGCACCGGTGGTACCGTCGACGGTGGTGGTGCAGACGGCACCGGCACTGCCATAAAATATTCATGCAAATGGAGGTGAGAGGAGGAGTGCGCCATGCCAGGTAGTGGTGCATGGGCCACAGCACTCTCACCAGGGTCAAGGGAAAGATACGGTAAGGTGTAGTTATTGTGCACATAACTACCACTGTGATTATGTGACTGCCCATGAGCAGAGGTGCATGCAGGTGTGGCCGACTGTGTCACCGAGATCGGGCCCTGGGAGAGGCGGCCCGATGCAGTCGGGAAACTAGAGGAGGCATCAGATCGGAGACCGTGCAACCAGATGGAATTTGCCGGAATTTCATTTGCAGGACTCATTGATACTGGTGCCAGCAAGAGCATGATAAAGAGTAGGGTCTATAATGCTCTCAAATTAAGACGATATGCAGGAGGTGAACTCCGGCAGGGCTTGAGGCTTCGCTTACTATCGGGACATTTGATCCCTACAAGGGGAGTGGAGTAGGTCACCCTGGTGGGAGTTGAGTGGGAGTTCTGTGTGGTCTGGGAGCTGCAGCATGATCTCCTTATTGGGACGGATGTCATGCAGCAGTGTGATGCTGTGCTGTCATACACGGATATACACGGATATGAGTATTATCCTGAATGGTGTGGAGCACAGGTGGTTGGGCAGATAAGCTACATGTGCTAGTGTGTCGGGGGTAATCTCGGAGGGGGAGTACTGGAGGGAAAAATTCCCTACAGTGTTCCCCATCCAGGGGGGTCCCCTGACGGCTGGGCTCCCAGCTATATTACACTATGTCTGTGCGCTGGTTCCAGCTGCTCGCTCACTTCTGGCCGTGTGTGTATGTGTCCACCGCTTCCCTCGCTCCGGGCGGGGACCCACCCAGATGTGGCATCTATCTACAGGTCAGCCCCCCCTCCCCTCTTCCTGACTTCTGGTTGCCAGGTGTATCTGTCACGTATCAAGTCACAGCTGTCACACATACCTAGCGTTCTCTGTTTTTCCCATTCCCAGTCCTCTCTGTTTTTCACCTGTGCAGTCCTCCCTGTTAGTTTACCTGCCCAGTTCTCTCTGTTTTCCACCTGCCCAGTCCTCCCTGTTTTCCACCTTCCCATTACTCCCTGTTTTTTACCTGCCCAGTCCTCCCTATTTGCCACCTGCCCATTGCTCCCTGTTGTTTACCTGCCCAGTCCTCCCTGTTTGCCACCTGCCCATTCCTCCCTCTTTTTTACCTGCCCATTCATCCCTGTTTTTTATCTGCCCATTTCTCCCTGTTTGCCACCTTCCCATTCCTCCCTGTTTTTGTACCTGCCCAGTCCTCCCTGTTTTCCACCTGGTCAGTTCTCCCTGTTTGCCACCCGCCCATTCCTCCCTGTTTTTCACCTGCCCAGTCCTCCCTGTTTTTTACCTGCCCAGTCCCCTCTGTGTGTCACCTTCCCATTCGTCCCTGTTTGACACCTGCCCAGTCCTGCCTGTTGTTTACCTGCCCAGTCCTCCCTGTTTTTTACCTGCCCAGTTCTCCCTGTTTGCCACCTGCCCATTCCTCCCTGTTTGCCACCTGCCCAGTTCTTCCTGTTTGCCACCTGCCCAGTCCTCCCTCTTTTTTACCTGCCCAGTCCTCCCTGTTTGCCACTTGCCCATTCCTCCCTGTTTTTCACCTGCCCAGTCCTCCTTGTTTTTCACCTGCCCAGTCCTCACTGTTTCTAACCTGCCAAGCTCTCTCTGTTTATCAGTTGTTGATCCTCTCTGTCACCTGTCAAGCCCTCTCTGTTCCATAGTTTTTGATCCCCGCTCTCACTTGCTGACACCCTCTGTTTGTTAACTGTCCACTCTCTCTGTCACCTGCCAAATTCCTCGGTTTGTTAACTGTCCACCCGCTCTGTCACCTGCCAAAGCCCTCTGTTTGTCAGTCATTGAGCATCTCGACATCTTTAATTCAGCGTTGTCGATTATGCTGAATACGTTCATTGGAATGATGTTCGCTTCCGAACCAGTATCCAATTTGAATTTTATAGCGACGGGTCCCACAGACATCTCGGCAAACCACAAATCGCTTGCCTTGATGCAGTCTGTTTCTATGGCTCCCACGAACAGGTCAAATTCCGGGTTCTCGAATTCCCTTTCGTCGTCTTCATCATACTCATCGAGGACTATTTCGTTTATGCTTGTGGTTTTGTTCCGGCAAACCTTTGCGAAATGCCCTATCTTTTTGCATGCAGAGCATGATTTGCCTTTGGCAGGGCATGCGTCGTGACCGTTTCGGTGATTATAACCGCACCATGCACAACTGGCGCGCATGTCTCCCGGTCTGCTGTCTTGATCCCGGCTCCCTCTGGCAGCCGGCCGTTGTCTCTGCTGCTGCCGGGAGTCATACGGTCGTGGCGTTTGACGGGCCGTGTCATCACGACGTATGTACTCCAAAGCGTATTCGCTGCTCGTCGCACCTGTCAACTGTTTTCCTCTGTGCTCGCTCATGCGGCACATTTCCTCGCACAACTTGAGAGAAAGTTTCGGTGTTTGGAGCAGCCGATCGCGTAGTTCGTTGCATTTCACTCCACTGACTAGCCTCGCGCACATCAACGATTCTTCTAGTGCTTCATATTGACAGTGTCCAATTCGGTGTCGCACTTCTCTTATATATGTATCCATTGTCTCTTGGCCTTGGTTATACGAGTTAAACTTGTACCGAGTCACAGTCAAGTTTGTTCATCCTTCACAGTATAGCCGGAATGCTTCCCGGAGAGGTTCGATTTTGTCCCTTTCGGCGGCCGTAAACATCATTGATTGATGGACGTTTTGCGCCTCTGCTCCTGCCACGTGTAAAAACACGCAACACTGTACCTTCTCGCTCCTACTCAGCACCCCAGCTGCTGTGGCGTATATGTTGTAGGAATGGCTCCAGGCTTTCCAGTTAGCTGCCAAGTCCTCGTTCAAGTTCAGTGCTGCGGGGGGTTTCAAGCCTGAGAGAGCCATTTTGGTTCAGCTTCGCACGCCTGACATCATGTAATGATCACAAACCGACTCTACACAACGACGTCTAGTTTCATAATGGTTTATTCGGGTTCCACGCAGTCGGCGCTGCCGGCCCATTCAGGGTTTCAGTTTCGGGTCCCCGCATCATACATACATTACATCTGGCACCTGTTTACCATCTCTGTCAGGCTCCGAGCCCCCCTCCCCTGTTTGTCAATTGTCGTCCCTCTCTGACAACTACCAAACCCCCTCTCTTTGTTAACTGTTGACACTGTCTGTCACAAGCCCACCCTCTATGTCTCCTGCCCGTCAATGTTTGTTATTGATCCTATAAAGAGCTAGGACCTACCTCTTCACCTAGTGTTATATATATAGCTTGGATATATCTCTATATCCTGGTGCAGGGACGGCGCAGACTCCCTCCTCCCCCCTTTTGGGTTATGAAGATTATTACTTATCTATGATGGTTATTGCTCATTGACGGCCTTGTTGCACCAGGCGGAAACCGGTCTGGCGATGGCACAGAGCCTCCCTCTGCGGTTAATTGTTACTCCTGTATTTACTGATCTAATTACCACCCAGATTCGCCAGACGGCGCTGTCCCACCAGGCTAGAGGTGGGCATGCCTGTCGAGATGGTCACTGCTGGCCCGACACAGATGAGAGCACACACACTCTAATGAGTTCCTGAATTTTTTTTTTTTTTCATTATTACTATTAAGTTCTTCTATTGTTAATCTATGTTGATGGGCCATGATTCTGGTTATGTCATTAGTTATGAGGGTGTCACTCCGATTTAGATTGTGCTTTAGATAAACTGGTGTCCAAGTAATGGTAAAACAACAACTCTAACCTCTGGCTGGCATCTAGTTGATGTGTTCTTACTGTGATCTATGTTCAGATGCTTGGAAAGACAAATTGTAGAACATTACACGAGGAGCTGTGCATATCTGGTCAAGCATAATTTAAGATTAGAATATGCATTTAATAACCAAGTTGAATAAATAATCAAAGGTAGATATCCATAAATATTTCAGTAGGACTGCATTGGTTAATATAGAATAGATCACTAAAGCTAGTAATTCTTTCTTTGATTCAATAAATTTTGACTAAATTAAGTATTTAATTAATCAATGTGAACAAACACGCAATCATATCCGAAAATGCTACAATGGGACTTCAGTAATAAAGATAATATAGAGCACTAAGACTATTAGGCTAACTCGTTGCTTGATTCAATATGATTTGATTAAATTATGTATTGAATTAACCAATGTGCACCAACAATCAAAGATAGATATCCGTAAATGTTACAATAGGACTTCACTAGTGAATATAATATGAATCACTAAAGCTAGTAACCCTTTGCTTGATTCAAGATGAATTTATTCAATTATGTATTTAATTAACCAATGTGAACAAACAATCTGTAGATGTTGCAGTAGGACTGCATATTTATTTTTATTTTTGTTATTGATACAGTATTTATTCTGCTCATAGCGTGTAAGCTCCTGCGAGGGTGCTTGTTTTCAACAGTGGACAGCTGTGAGGAATGTTATCATGTATGGCTGGGTTCCGGTTACGGGTTGGTATCCTAGACATCCACCAGCATTTATTTAGGTAGTTAGTATCTATGTTAGTTTTTTTGTTTTTTGGGGGGGCTATAACTTCCTATCATATAACTAATATCTTAGCCTAGTATGTACATCTAGTGAGATGGTAATAGGCTTGTGAATGAGGACATGTTCCCAGAATTTGTTTGCTTCTTTTGTTTGCAGATTTCCTTTCACTTGTGCACTGTCCCTAGTTAGTGCCTAGATGTGCCAGAAGACATCCATACTCTTCAAGACTGTAACCAGGTGGGTCAGCTGCAGTGTTAAATTGCTAACAATAGTTCTAAAGGCATTGTCCCTGACTTTTGGTTTTACCACCTTCCTTTCACCTGTGCTCTGTCCCTAGTTGGTACCCGGATGTGCCAGAACACACGTACCCTTCGGGACTGCGACCTGGCAGCGGGTTGTGGTATTTTCTCATGCTATGGTGTATTATAGGTTGGGCTTGGTTGGTCTATACGTACCTTTCGTGATTTGTGCCAGAACACATACCAAGGTGGACTATGGCCTCATTTCTTCCGACCCTCCCAGTACTCCATATGGATGAAGTTAACATACTGTTTTTTTTGGCAGTCTGCGTGGGTGCAGCTGCTCCTTTCTCCCCCCCACCCCCGCCCCCCGTACACTAGCCACAATCTTGGACAGATTGTAGCACTGGTAGGCCCTATACCAAACATCAAACAGCAGTAAATGGGGACATCGACAATAAACAAAACACTATGCGTCTTTAACCGTTTGGCTATTTCGCCCCCGCCTTAGGCGAGCCTAATGTTAATTTGTCCATAATGATTTCCAAGTGAATTTCCTGGGTCTGCCGCGGGCTGCCGCCACCTCTCGTCCCGTCTGCAGGTCGATGGCCTTAGTGCTTTGAATCCCGAGCTAAGGGCAGACAGCCAGAGTACCATAGAAATATGTTTTTGTCCCTCCCCCACATTTAAGTAAGAAAGATATTACTTATTGTGTCAACTAACTGGCTATCCTCCCGCCGTATGGCCAATGTTGTGATACATTAATTAATCCAGATCTAGGCTGACATCTTAGATTGTGCCGCCGCTGTCACTTATAAACAGCCTACGTTAATGTTTTTACTCAGTTAAGTGTCATTATGTTACTTCATGTTTCCTTAATAATTTGGCTATGATATCCCCGCAAAAGGGTGGATCGTCTGCTTAAGGCCTACCAGGCAGAAGGCCCTTACTTAATTATAGAATAATCAAATATCAATATCAAGTTGACCATAGCGGTTAATATACGTGAAGACTGGAGAATAGAAAAGAATGCAAGGAACGTCTCAATCACTTTTAAGAGCTCACGGCTTTAATCATATGTCTACTGGTACAATACAAGTGCTTCCATGGTTCAATCTCAATAAATAACGAATAAGTACAATAAATGTATCCACTCCCTTATTTGTTAAGTTAAATCAGTTTGTAATTTCGACAATAAAAGCCTAATTCTCATCTAAAACATCAGAGCGTGCAAAAGTATGTCCGATGGGTTGGAGCCCGAGCGCTCGACCTACCATCATTGTTAGGAACGTCACAATCAGCGTCTCCTAGCAATGCTTTATGGCCGTGAACCCGGCCCTGCATTTTATGGCCGATGCGGGCTTGTCCCGGCGAGCAGCCCGCATCTCAGAATGCGGGTTGCTCGGCCCAAGCCCGCAATGGTCATAGCTCGAGTGTAGCTTGTCCTGATTAAATGGTAACTCCACATTGACCCTTAATTTAGGTACTCATTGCACCTATGTTATACAATAATTGAGTAGTAATCATACCTTTATATACAGAGGGATTCATTATAAGTAAAACATGATCTTTGCATGAAAATATGTCACAAAATAGTAGACTACACCAAAGCATACAGTATATCATATTTGTGCTAATTCAACAGATACATAGATAGAATGAATCAGAACATTCAAAGATAAAATATGATGTTATTGGGACAGAGTTTACTGCACTAGGACCAAGGGAAAAGTATTACGAGGCCATGTTAAAGCTGCAAAATCCGATGAAAATATGAAGTTTTCAAAACCAAAACCGTGATCTGTTTTTAATTCTACATATGTAACTTAAATACCTGAGCACTTATTAAATGTTTGTGACCGCATATAACAGAATACAGAGCCAATTTAACAGAACCTGCTACTACAGAAGCCTCTGGTGTCAGATTTATGATGTGCCTGCCCAAATTAATTTAGTACGTTTGCAATTCAAATATCTAAAACAAATTACCCATTTTAAATACTTAGATTATAACCTAATATATATATCTCAGAAAATGTCAGATACTCAAAACCATCCGACTATGCAACTTTAAAACAATATATTCAGTTCACTGCACCATCCATGCTCCCTTGCCCTAGTTTGGTCTTCCATATTCTAATCTAGTTTGATCTAGATTTTTGCCAAAATATTGGTTTAAATTGGATGTACTGAATGAAGTAAGCTTATATCTCTGATCTAATCTCAAGTTGCAAATCATCTTCACAACAATTCCATAACACATTTATTTAAAATGATCCTTGCAAATGGCGTTCTCTGTGGCGGAGTGGTTAGAGTGTCTGACTTTTTTCTAGGTCAGACTCCTAATCTGAGGGTCGGCAGTTCGATTCCCCGTGCCCCCAGGTCTGCCAATTTGGATTTCCACTGCTGTGTATAACTTACAGCATCATCAAAGGACGGTTGCTCTCATACCATGTCTATGTGGTGTGGGAGGTTAAAAATCCCTTGGGTCGGTAAAAGTGTAGGCTCGGGCTTTCTATCGACCAGCAGTGGAGTGGGGAAAACCAGTCGTCTGTGACTGGGAGTTCCCCTGCTTGGGACAACTAATGTACCAACAAAAATAAAAGTGAGAGACAAATAAGTGTTCACACTTCCTGTCTACCATTTGCTATATAAAATGTTCAACAGCCCTTGTCTGATAAGCATCTACATTGGAGGTGATGATGTACATTACATGTATAATTACGGGAAGGGTACAGCCATCACCTCTAGTTCACACATTGTCAGGAACTCGGTGTGCTTCCTGAACTGTACACTAACAATCGAACCCTCCAAAAGCCTGTAGCAGCCAAATGCTGTGAATTCTGATTCCGGAATAGGTGACTCCTGATAGTAGCAAAGTGAGTTCCTCGATATATCACTGTGAACTCCAACCCTGATTTCAAACTTTGCCAGTCGAACACCTGAAATGGACATTACAAAATTAGATCTATTTTTCAAAAGAGGAGCTTAACAGAGGATGCTCGGATCCTTTGGGTAGGTATTTGCAATGTACTGTAACCAGTAACAAATGTACTGACTCTTCATCTGTCACTGTCTTTGCCACTGACTCTGGAACTGTCACTGACTCGGCCACTGACTCTGCCACTGCCACTGACTAGTTGCTGTTGCTGACTCTGCTGCTGTCACTGACTCTACCACTGTCACTGACTCTGCTGATGTTGCTAACTCTACCACTGTCACTGACTCTGCCATTGTCACTGACTTTGCCACTGTCACTGACTTGCTGATGTTGCTGACTCTGCTGGTGTCGCTGACTCTACCACTGTCAGTGACTCTGCCACTGTCACTGACTCTACCACTGTCACTGACTCTGCCACAGTCACTGTCTCTGCCACTGTCACTGACTTTGCTGTTGTTGCTGACTCTGCTGCTGTCACTGACAATATCACTATCACTGACTCTGCCACTGTCACTGACTCTATCACTGTCACTGACTCTGCTGTAGTCACTGAATCTGCCACTGGCTCTGACTTTGTTGCTGTTGCTGACTCTGCTGCTGTTACTGACTATACCACTATCACTGACTCTGCCGCAGTCACTGACTTTGCCACTGTCACTGACTTTGCTGTTGTTGTTGACTCTGCTGCTGTCACTGACTCTACCACTGTCACTGACTCTGCCACAGTCACTGACTCTGCCACTGTCACTGACTTTGCTGCTGTTGCTGACTCTGCTGCTGTCGCTGACTATACCACTATCAATTTAGTCGCATCGTTTCCAGCTTAACTGCGTAATAAGTGCCCCAGTATGCCCTATTTAGGTTAGATATGTAGAATCAAAATTAGATAATATACCCTTCCAGTTAAGCTGGAAACGACCCGACTAAAGTAGTTCCAGATTCCACGGATATATGTAACTAGCTTAACTGGTGGGGTTTAATAAATGTTAAGAGAGTGGCAGTGAAACCCAGAACAAAAATAAAATATAGTTGTCTTGTTTCATTATATATTACAAGGATAAGAGCTTGATACCTGTTCCGATATGAATATCTGAATATAATCAAGCATTTTATTATTTTTCCAAGCATTCTTGACGCAAATATAGCATGTGGAATCATAGGCAGTTGGGGAAAGACCCAACCAGAGTACTGGTAGTTCCAGATTCCGCTGATAGATGTCACTAGCTTACCTGGCAGGGTCTATTGTTTTGGTTTAGAAATTTGATGCTTTCATCGGATTATGCAACTTTAAACAATTTAGTGCTACTTACTGTTGGGGGCGCTTCTATTAAGGATGTTGATGTTGAGAACATAATATACATCTTGGAGGTCCACCTTCCACCATGCCTGATAGGTATACAGCGTGTGGCTACAAAGGACCTCTGTTTCAGAAAGTAGGTTACCATCTACAGCCAGATCTGAGGTGGAAGATCCGTATGTGCTTGCTTGACTTGTGGGCTTTCCTTTTCCCACATTCTCGACGACACCACCTTATTTTATTTAGAGAAAATAAGCTACATTACCAGTTGTTGAACTCTGATTTAGGGTAGCAAAGAAATACCTTCTGGTGTATATGTGAACAGCCACTCTACATTCATATGAATGGATTTCTTCAGTTTCATGAATACTCTCAATGTATCAGTATGTGTTCCAATTACATGAATTGTTCCAGTGTTGTTCATATATTTATCAGACGAAGACATGAATTGTGGTAAGATGTGTTAGGAAACTGTGGTTTGGGGGGGGCTAGATTTGAGTTTGTCTGAATTAAAGGAAGCTTCAATATCTATTCACCTAATGAGTAGGTCATTAAAGAGAAGGCAGGAACCCACATGTCTGTATAAAATACAATGCACATATGAACAAAATGAGCATCGGAAATGATACATTGGCAATACAAAAGTATGCCTGTGACTTGTTTAAAGGTAGGTTACAAAAATAGCAGGTAATTGATAAATAACACAGGTGAGCAATACTTATTCAGCAATAAAATTAAGGGCTAATATCATAGGAATATGTCATAATTCACGATGGGCAGAGACCGTGTGGGTCTAGTGGTTTTATTCAGAGCATGTGAGAAAGGACTTAAGGCCAAATGAGCATTATGTAACAATCAATAGTGATTCAGCAATCAAATTAAGAGCTAATGACTTAGCACTATGTCATAATTCACGAAGGGCGGAGACAATGTGGGTATAGTTCAAGGTCAAATGTCAAGGTCAGGTGGGCAGGGCTTGCACCCGAAACCCCGCCCGTTTAGTTGTTTCCTAAGCAGTGTGGGTAGGCGGGGGAAGGAAAGGGTACAGGTCCTTTTGTGTCATGTGGTTCGGGCATTGTGTCTTTGAACTTGGTGGGGTTCGGTCATGTGACCGTTTTGGTGGGAAACTTTACTCCCGGGCGGCAGAGGCATTACGGCCCTGGAGGTTATGGGTGGCCGCTTAGTTCTTAAAGTATCCACCAGTCGGTGTGGTGGATCTGGGTGAGTGTGATGTTAGTTCCAGCCTTTCCCGGTAGGTGGCACTACCATAGTAAATTTGGTGTGGCCCCCCTCCACCCTGTGAATTACACATATTACAAATAACATGTACAATGTGTGAGTTACAATTGAATGTCAATTGAATATTGAGATAAGGATTGGCAACATTACAATTTGTGTGATCTGTGCATCAGTTATCTGTCAACAACTTAGACAATAATAAATACATTAAATTCATGAAAGAGAATTGACTATTTTTATAGTTATACAGACCAGATAGATTTAATCTGTCAGCAATTGTGCAACGTATGCTTGTGGTTCCATCAATGATTTCATAATGGCGGTAATAATTACCATCGCCATTACTATCCCAGCGTGTCCACTGCCAATCTGCATAACAATTAATGAGATCTCAATGTATATTTCATTAGGTAATAGTTCTAGTAATTGGCTTGCTGCATAACATAGGGTGAGGCAATTTACTAGTAGAGGATTTGGAGAACATTCCTTAGATTGAAAGAAATACACAGTTATGATCATTTCCTTCAGTAGGCCTATATACAATTAGTTTGTTCATTTCAAAGTGGTATATTTTGAATATATTGTTAATTCAACAAGCCACATGGATGTTACAAAGATTTACTTGCTCTCAGATACCTATTTGTCATAGTGACTAACTGTACATAATAATCCTGAATATTAAATAACTTCAAATTGAGAAGTTATTAGTTAAATCATTGTCATGTTATTCCTTGCCAAATCATATTACTTCAATGAGCAGCATAATAAGAAAGATAAAACTCCAACACAAGCCCTATTTCCCTATAAGTTAGAGAAGGTTATCCTAACTCTTATCAATAGTACTGGTAGTAGTAACCCAATTAGGACAACTCAACAGAACATACTGGCACATGATCGAGTAACATCAAAAGAGAAGAACCAGCAGTGGTGGTATAAGTTGAAGTGTAAATCACCTAACTCAAATTATACCATTTATGTATTCTCTCCAGTGATACTTTCTCTCTGGTTATATCCTTAAAACTTGCATGAACTTGAAAGGCTGAACTTTTCATTGCATAACCCAGGCCACCCCAAACAGTCTAGATTGACAATCCAATTCCCCTGTATAATCACTTTGCCAACATAAGACTCACCAACAACATGTAATAAAGCTGGAACTGTAGGTAGTGTATGTAAAAGTACAACGTCTGAACGCTTTGACTTTTGGTTAACAATGCTTTATTCACCATCCAGGGTTCGAACCGCCGGCACCCATGCAGCTCCTAAGTCATCTCAGTAGCATATATCTTTGCATATTCATTAGCATAATTAACTTTGTCCAACAATAAATGTCTCAGTCTTTCAGTTCCTCAGTTATAGTCTGCGCATACCCTTAAACTCAGTTCAACTTTACCGACTCTATGCTGACACGGTGATAACAATTGTATAAGTTAAACAGAACAGTCCAGGTTAGGAAACTTAACGCTAACATGCAAACCCTTAGTAGGTCATCTCAAGTGGCATCTCATCAGCTTTATAGGTTTAGACGGTCGGCTGTCCTAATCACCAGACCTGACCTGGTTAGATTGGCTGTGCCTGTGTCATTGTCTACACCCTCCTGACTTGCCGGCACGTCCAGTGCCTGTACGACCAGTTTGGGCTGTGGTGCTTTGAGCACCCTGATCATTTGAACCCTGTTTCTGAACAACATGTTGCCTGATTCATTTTATATTTGGTACTCTCTACCCAATATACCTGTGCGTCCCAATACTACCCCCTTTTCCATTCCCCCAAATGATTTTTGTATTTCACACTGTTACCAGGCCGTATGGGCCTGTGGGCCTTACCACATTTTTTATCATGAAAGCTTGTTGGCTTTGTTGTCATTTCGTTGTTTGTGTTCTTTTTGTGGCTCTTGCCTCAGACTTCAAATTACTTTTCACTGTTGGAATTATCTACCTTAGTCTTCTGCTCATGAGCAGTTGAGCTGGAGACGCATTGAGCACAGGCAAGGGTGTCTTTCTATAGTTGACTAAAGCTAGTTGAAAGTCTGTGAGCATCTCCACACATTTTTTTAGCATATTGTTTTATTGTTTGTTTAAATTGCTCGCTTTGTCCGTTACTTCGGGGTATTGGCGAGTTGAATACATGGCTGAAAAGCCATAGTGTTGTGCAAATTTGTTATATTTGTGACTTTCAAGTAATTTTTGTGGTTTAGCTCGAACAGATCAGCACCTATTTTCTAGTATGGTTGACATGCTATGGTGTGGTTAATCACTGGTTCATTGTGTAACTTTTTCCTGTTGTGTTGACATGTATCACAACAACTGACTCTGTCTTCGATTTGTTTGTTTATGTTTGGCCAAAACATGCAGTCCCTCACCAGTTGCTTGGATTTGGTGATCCCTAGGTGTGTCTCGTGTAATGCTTCGATCCTGTTATCTCTTAATCTAGGGGACACAATGACATGGTTACCCTTCATTACCAGGTTGCTTTCCACTGTCAATTCGTCTTTGTATGGAATGTACTGTCTCAAACAAGGCGGTGTACGTGTTCATGTAGTATCCCAGCCATTTTTTATGTGTGTGATTAGCTTGGCCAATGACTCGTCAGTTTCATGCTCTTTGGTTATTTTACTCAACAGATTTGATGACTGCACGTCAATTGCAGCAATGCTCAGTGTGTCATCAAATAGGTCAGGGTGACCTACTTTGGTACTGTGTGCTCTCCATAACATGTCTGCAAAGAACATTAAGGACCCCTTAAGGTGGCACAACTTAACGTTGTAATTTTGCAATCGCATTCACATTCACTGCATTCGTGCTGACATTTCTGAATAGGTTTGTGCATGATGGCCATGAGTGGCTTGTGGTGTGTTTGGATTTGGATTTCTTTTCCGAAAATATAGTCATGAAACCTTTGTCAGCCGAAACATTGCATTCTCGATTGTGGCATATTTGTATTGTGCTGAATCTAATACCATAGATGCGAGTGCGACTGGCTTATTGTTTTGCATGATAACACCACCTGGCCCTAACTGACAAGTATCTACCTGGATGACAATGTTTTTTTTACATTGTATTATGACAGGACTGGAGTGGTTTTTAACTTGTCTCTGTGAGTTTGTCATATACAACCTGCTGTTCACTTTGCCAGTGCCATGCGACGTCCTTGTTTAGGAGTGTGCACAGTAATTTCTCGATTTCGGACATGTTTGGTATGAACTTGTGCAGATAGTCGACCATGCCCAGGAACCACTGCATCCCTTGCTTGTCACGCCGCTCTGGCATGTCAACTATTGCCTGTATTCTGTCTGCATCTGGTTTTACGCCCTGTTGGGTAAGTTGGTGCCCTACATATTTTACTCTTGTTTTGCATATCAAAGATTTGTTAGAGGTTAGCTTGAGATTAACGGACCTGACCCTGTCCAAAACTGCTTTTATCCGGTGTCCCGAAAATGTTATGAGCGAACACCTGGTGTTTGTGAGATGCGTTGAAGCAAGCTTGTCGAAAATGTTCCTCGGGAGGATGTTCGACTCCGAGCCAGTGTCCAGCTTGAACTTGACCGGTTGTCCGTTGACTTTGACTGTCAAATACCACAGATCGATGTCCCAGTCAATGCTGTTCCTGAGCACACCGCCAAACAGATCTGTCATCAACACATTGACTTCCACCGGATCTGTGTTTGAATCCATGTTGTGAGGATCGGGTTCTTCCATGGCCAGGTCATCGATCCTGCCAAGTTTGCTCTGGCAAACTGTCCAGAAGTGACCGATCTTCTTACATGCAATACACGCTTTGCCATTAGCTGGGAAAATCTGTGCCACTGTTTGTAGCTGCAGTTTCTGCAGTTGATTTTGAACTCGCCAGCGCTGGCTGTGTTGCTTGACTTCCAAGATGGCGGCCCTGCTCCAGACCCGTGGACCACTGCTGCAATGCTGTGCAGAACTGCATACTTGTTCAGGTAGTCGATTTCCTTTGTCTCCACATTCAATTTTTTTCCCTCTAGCTGATCAGCGCTGAATTTGCTGAATTTGCACATGACCAGGCGATCGTGCAACAGTGAATCTTCGATGGGTCCATATTCGCAGTCTTTAACTCTGTCTCTGAGGGCCGTTACATATGTAGACATTTTTTCGCTGGCTTGGTTGTGCGAATGAAATCGAAAACCGGATTATGATTAAGTTTGATTTACCAGTACATTACGCCTTGAATGCCTCGGTGAGCAGGGCGATCTTGTCTTGGTTGTTGAGCGTGATGGCCACATTTACGAAAACTTTCTGTACTTCTTTGCCAGCGATGCGCAGGAAAATGCAACATTGTACCTTTTCGATCTTGTTCATGACTCCTGCAGCAGTAGCATATATGTTATATGCTCTGATCCATGTTTTTCAGTTGGATCTCGAGTTGTTATTTAGTATTAACTGGCTTAGCGGCCTGAGGCCCGGCAGCATATTGGCAGGTGGCATTGTCCTTATCTGACACCATGTAAAAGTAAGAAGTCTGTATGTTTTGACTTCTGGTTAATGAATGCTTTATTCACCAGCCAGGGGTCGAACCGCCGGTACCCACATAGTGTCCACTACGTTATCTCATTAGCATATTCCTTTGTTCTCTCCATGTGCCTAAATATCTTTTATCCATACATTACACCAATTGCCAGACTAGGTAGCAACAAGTATCAATTTTTTAAGTCATTGGTTTAACTTGACAGGAATTCAAATTCGATCTAGTCATTCTGATTGTGAGCAATTATTTCCAACAGGATCATACTAAAATGTCAACTATTAATCATCCAGCAAAAATAATGGGATTTCAAATTTCAACTCAGTCTCATCGAGTGTGATAAGGGATAATCGGATCTGGTAGAAGCAGAATACAATTCACCTGTCATGTTCACATCAAGCAACAATGTAGATAAAAGATTCACCCCATACTTGCAGCAGGAGTGATTGACAACATAGTCTAAATACAGGCGAAAATTGCTTTAAATAGTATGAAAGATGAAGTGGAAATTTGGGTTCCAGTGTCAAAATGCTGCTTATATCGGCACAGATTTGGTGAAATGGGAGAGAATGCTAAAGGTCTAGATGGCGACCAAGAATGCGTTCGATTTCACTTTTAAATCCATTAATCTACATGTTTTATTATTTTTTACAAGATGAAGATATAAAGAATATAATATGCCTCTTATTTAAGAATGTATGTGTTGATTTCATTCACCAAGTCTTTTGCCACTTTTTCAATAGGTTGATTTTCACCCCTACTCTGTGTAGGGGTGAATCTGTTATCTAGCAACAATGCATCTCAAGGTAAATATGTGCATCATATTTGCTTGTAATTAGCTGTTGATACTGTTTAAATATTCCTTGTGCTTGGCTTGACATTGTAGAGCAACCTGTACAGAAGACTATAGTTTGTAATACACATTCACTCCTCTTCTAGGAATAGCAATGACAGAACATTTTATTGAGTACTTATGGCATTCCCCAACGCTGCGCTCTGCTCCCCAGAAATACACACTCCATTGTATGGTATTGTGATCATGCCACATCTTAGAGGCATTTTTATCAGCACGGATCCAGCCACCAGGACCTGTTGTGAGATGAAGATTCAGTAAATGAGACATTTCCAGGATTGCTTCAATAACCAACATACCAGTAGCTATGAAATATTGGTATTGCATCATTCCAAAAGTAATGTGATCACCTTATTGAAGGAAAAGAGTGCACAAAATACAGATGAGACATTGTACGAAAAGTTGTCTGTCAAAGCATTTGCTATGTCCTGTTTAGAAGTGACTTTTATGTAATTGAATAACAAGTGATGAATGGGGTTGCTATTGCATAATAGGCCTATTATGGACACATGATGGAAACACCATTGGTAAGACAATTGTTGTTCTCCATTGCATATTGCTTACCGTTGCCGCTAAGAAGGATCCTCAATATTTATGATGTGTGAGACAAGCATTCATAGGGAAGTTCACAATTTTAAATATGTGAGTATGATTTGTTGTTTTATTATCTGACCCATAATGGATATATTTAACCATTCTATCCTGTTAAATATATCACAATACTTGCTGTCAAACAAGGTAAGCCACTTACGCAAGTGGCTTGCGTACAAACAGAGTTTGTAGCATGAGATATTTTGCAATGAATATCAGATAGTAATAATAATTCAGATTTGATACAATGTCATTAGTAGATTGGTAGAAGGAGTAACTTTAAGGTGCTGAACCACAAGTCCACAATGTCACTGCTCAGTGCAATTTATAATAGTGCTGAGCTGAAGCCATTCTGAAATTGAACAAAAGGAGGTATGAAATGCACCTAACTATTAAGGCAGCAACAATGTTGACATAGCTATGCGATATATTTGGAACTGAGCTAAGACATCTGATAACAAATAGGACCTACAAACAAAATTCTGCTGACCTTAGCAGATTCCAGTGCCTTGAGATCCTGTATTGTCGAGACTGTGCATGGTCTGATCCTATTCAGATCCATATCTCTACATGATGAATTGAAATGATCAGAAAGTAATATTTGTAAACACCTGAAATCCTCACAGTGGATAACATGTGTTCCATTGAACAGCAGTGCTAAAAGCACTAGTCCACACTGTGAGTATGCATGCATTGCACATACACTTTACGTCTGCCTATCTGAAGCTATTCTTCAGTAATGTTGGTAGAGGTACATAGGATATGTAAAAGGGTGATATCAGAAATATATGTGCTGCATAATAAATTATTCACTATGATTAAGCAACCCACTGCGTAAGTTGTTAGGCCTACAAGCTAGGAGAAACATATAAGCTGTGCCAGCCGTTTGACTATTTAATGAGACTGGAGAACTGAATGGTTTGTGTGGCGACGCGGTCTCCACACAGAGCTAATACTCAGCTATCACTAAGTAGAAATGAAGAAGGGCCTAGCCAGGATTGGCTGTGGTTGTATCAATTGCAGCAACTGAGCAGACGAGCTAGAACAGACTATTATTAGCAGGCTAACGTTTGTTTGGTTAATGACCCCACTGCACAAAAAGTAAACATTGGCTATTTGGAGGTCATACAGTTGTTAAACATAGCTGACTAAAATTGCATTTCAAACAGGTAAAATATACCATAGAAATGTATGCCAAAAGAGCAATCAACTGAGCTAAAATCATATATGGTATATTATGAGTAAAATTAACAGTAGCACACTTTTCAAGTTAAAAATGGACACCATGTACTGTCTCACACATCAACTGCCTGTCTCACAATCAACGCCCTGTCTCTGCAGATCAACTGCCTCTTTCTGCACATCAACTGCCTGTCTCACACATCCAATGTATGTCTCACACATCACCCACCTGTCTCACACATCAACTGCCTGTTTCACACATCAAGTCCTTGTCTCACACATCAACTATCTATCTTACACATCTATTGCCTCTCTCACCATATCATGTGCCTTTTTGCAGCACGGGCCTTTAGTGGCATAACCTTATAGGCTTACAACACATCATGTGCCTGTAATAGTACATAGAGTGCCTTGCACAACACATCAAAGTTCTATTGCATTGTATAAAGTGCCTTATGAGCACATCACATGCATCATGCAACACATCCAGGATGCTTTGTAGTTTGCCAAGCCACTCTTCACCTTCATTCAATATGTAAATACATCATACAGCAAGTACGTTCCAGTGTGATAGCTCCTCAGAAACATTGGTCATTTATTGATAATTTGGCGATGTCACAAAACTGCATAATGCCTCAAGAGAAATCCTTATAATAGGTGCACCTAGTATAGACATTATATATTCTTCCAGTAAGGAGCAATGCACATATATTATTTGTACTTGGTTCAAAAGAAGCCTGGGTTAATAAAGCATGTCCTACTTGTTTAAACTTTAGAGGAGATAGAGAGGTGTATGAATGGTTTGATTATCGAATAAAGACTCAGCACTCAGGACTATATAATGGTATACACTAGATAGTAGTAGTGAACAGTAGATGAGTTAGAATAACTCAACTCTACTGATTGTCTAGTAAACGTAAATGTTGATGGAAAGAGGAAGTGATAATGGACTACAGGTACGCCCCTTGGTGGCATGTGAAATAATTCAACATAAGAAATAGAATGGTTGACATATCAAAAGTGTAATTCTTTATTTAGTATTTGCTGCCAATTAACTGATTTCCCTTTAATTCCAAAGTCTCTCATATTAACAAACTTTGCATTTTCTTCTGATTAAGAGAAACAGATATCTAAGTGCAGTACCGCAAAGATAATATCTACGACATCAGCCAAACTTTGGGTTGCGATTGCGAGGTGGGCAGTGGTAGTGGAGATGTAGATGTTACCCTAACGTATTTCTATTATACTTTGAATGTTTTCACAAGGCTGACACAAAGGGGAGACATCTTAACCATGCACTGAATGCTAGGCTGGCTGCCATTCATCTAGAGCATAGGCTTCCATCATGCAGCATAGGCTTCCCATTCAGAAATTCAGGAAATTAAATCCCAGTTGCGTCAAACCAATAACTTGATGGTGCACTGCTTTACTATGACAGGGCAAGGACTGGTTAGCTCAGTAAATCGGAAATCTAGTTATGCTGCCTGCAGCCTGGTCTCCAAATTGAGCAGCAGTATAAAGTATCCATGAGTGTGCACTGTCAAAAGTCGGTACCCGTCTGGATATTCCTTGATCAATGTTTCAAGAACATAAAGCTAACAATATCAAGCAAAGCGATACATGGAGAGCTGAAGCTGTATGGGCCTGAGGGGTCTAATGGAACAATAGGCCCACTCTTTCCATCTGAAATTTCTGTGCTAAGCTTATATAGAAATATGATCATGATGAAAACTCTGAAACGGCAGAATGAGGAGGTGAATGACTGAGGAGGGCCTGCTGGAGTAATTTATGGGGGTGAATGTAGGCTGCGCAGAAGGTACGAATGCTTGCATTTCCTGGTAGTATTCTACAAACAGCGTGGACAGAGAGTTGTTAGCTAGCGGCAAAGGAGAACGGCGAGCATGAGCTGAGGATGCGGTATGTCGAGTGTGAATGCTGTGCGATGACGCTAGGTGGGAGGGTACTCTTCCTCGCATCAACGTTATGATAGCATTACGACATTCATCAGAATTGTTCTTAAATGTTTTGATCATGTTCCTTATCTATGATACATAGGTATAGACACCATTCTTGTGCTAAATGGATGTTTCACTGCGAATTATTGCAGGACAACTGATTTTCCATGATGCCATCTTTTCATCCCCTTCCACCAATTTTAACTTTCTTGACTTTTGATACGTTTCAAAGGGGATATAACTAAAATGCATAGTGGTGAAACACATTTTGGTGCATTTAGTGTGGTGTTTAGCCACACATTGACTGGACTGCTGGTAGCATCCTTCGAGAACTGGAGCTGGTTCTGTGAGAGCTGAAGCTTTAACGAATACTTTTACGTATTGGCAGGAAAGCGGAAAAGACATGCCCTGATTGGTTGAGGAGGTGAAGAGAGTATTGTTTTTCAAGTGCAACCAAAATGCACTTTCCTGACTGTGTAGAACATTTGCCCCAGGACTTAAGTAAAATAAATCATCTTCAGTGATTTAACACCAAAATTATGTTTACATTTTGTAAGTAGTACAGTGGTTCTAATAGTAAAGTGGTTGTAGTAGTACAGTGGTTGTAGTAGTACATTGGATGTGGTAGTACAGTGGTTGTAATAGTACAGTGGTTTTAGTAATACATTGGTTGTAATAGTACAGTGGTTGTAGTAGTACAGTGAGTTGTAATAGTAGAGTGGGTGTAGTAGTAGAGTGGTTGTAGTAGTACAGTGGGTGCATTACAGTCGTTTGTAGTAGTAATGGGTTGGTGTAGTCACAGTGGTTGTAATAGTACCGTGGTTGTACTAGTACATTGGATTGTAGTAGTAAAGTGGTTGTATAGTACAGTGGTTGTAATAGTACAGTGGTTGTTGTAGTACATTGGTTTTAATAGTACAGTGGATTCGTGTAGTACAGTGGGTGTAGTAGTAGAGTGGTGGATAGTAGTACATTGGTTGTATAAGTACAGTGAGTGTAGTAGTACAGTGGTTGTGGCAGTACAGTGGTTATACTAGTAGTTTAGTAGTAGAGTGGTTGGTGTTAGCACAGTGGTGTGTAATAGGGCAGTGGTTGGTACTACTCTGTTGGTTGTAGTAGTAAAGTGGTTGTAGTAGTAGAGTGGTTGTAATAGTACAGTGGTTGTTGTAGTACATTTGTTTTAATAGTACAGTGAATTTGGTAGTACCGTGGGTGTAGTAGTAGAGTGGGGGTAGTAGTACATTGGTTGTAATAGTACAGTGGGTCTATTAGTACAGAGGTTGTAGTTGTAGAGTGGGTGTAGTAGTACATTCGTTATAATAGTACAGCTGTGGTAGGCCAATGTTGTACTCGTAGAGTGGTTGTACTAGCACATTGGTTGTTGTAGGACAGTGGTTGTGGTAGTACAGTGGTTCTAGTGGGAGAGTGGTTGTGGTATGTACAGTGGTATACTAGTACAGTAGTTGTAGTATAGTGGTTGTAGTAGCACAATGGTGGTATTAATACATTAGTTGTAGTGGTACAGTGGTTGTAGTTAGACAGTGGCTGTAATATGACAGTGGCTGTGCTACTATATTGGTTGCAATAGTAAAGTGGTTGTAATAGTACACTGGTTATAATAGTACAGCGGTTGTAGTATTACAGGGGTTGTAATAGTACAATGGTTGTAGTAGTACAGTGGTTGCACTATTACAGTGGTTATGGTAGTACAGTGGTGTTAATAGTACAGTGATTGTAGTAGTAGAGTGGTTGCAATAATACAGTGGTTGTGGTAGTACAGGGGGTGTACTAGTACAGTCATTGTAGTAGCACAATAGTTGTAATAGTATAAATGTGGTACAGTAGTTGTCATTGTAAAGTAGAGCGGTTGTACTAGTACAGTGGTTATAATAGTACAGTAGTTGTACTAGTAGAGTGGTTATAATAGTACAGTTGTGTAGTAGTAGAGTGGTTGTGCTAGTACAATGGGTGTACTAGTACAGCAGTTGTACTAGTACAGTGGTTGTAGTAGTACAGTTGTGTAGTAGTAGAGTGTTTGTGCTAGTAAAGTGGGTGTAGTAGTACAGTGATTGTACTAGTACAATGGGTGTAGTAGTACAGTAGGTGTAATAGAAAAGTGGTTATAGTAGTACAATTGTGTAATAGAGTGGTTGTGCTAGTGCAATGGGGGTAGTAGTACCGTAGTTGTAATAGTAAAGTGGTTATAGTAGTACAGTTGTGTAGTAGTAGAGTGGTTGTGCTAGTGCAATGGGTGTAGTAGTACAGTAGTTTAATAGGAAAGTGGTTATAGTGGTAACATTGTCTAGTAGTAGGGTGGTAATATTAGTCCAATGGGTGTATTAGTACCATATATGTAGTAGTAATGTGGTTGCAGTAGTAAAGTTGTGTAGTACTAGAGTGGTTGTGCTATTGCAATCGGTGTAGTAGTAGACTAGTTGTAATAGTAAAGTGTGTGTAGTAGTACAGCTGTGTAAAAGTAGAGTGTTTGTACGAGTACAATGGATGTAGTAGTACAGTAGTTCTAATAGTAAAGTGGTTATAGTAGTACAGGTGTGTAATAGTAGAGTGGTTGCACTAGTACAATGGTTGTAGTAGTACAGTAGTTGTACTAGTAAAGTGGTTATATTAGTACAGTTGTGTATTAGTAGAGTAGCTGTGCTAGTACAATAGGTGTTGTAGTACAGTGGTTGTAATAGTAAAGTGGTTGTAGGTGTACAGTTGTAGGGTTGTGTAGTAGCAGAGTGGTTGTGCTAGTGCAGTGGCAGTAGTAGTACAGTAGTTGTAATAGTAAAGTGGTTATAGTAGTACAGTTATGTAGTACTAGAGTGGTTGTACAAGTACAATGGGTGTAGTAGTCCAGTAGTTGTAATAGTGAGTAGTTTAGTGTGTGAGTAGTTTAGTGTTTTTAGTAGTACAGTGGTTGAAGTAGTACAGTGGGTGAGTAGTGTAGTGGGTTTAGTAGTACATTGGGAAGTAGTACAGTGAGTGAGTTTTACTAGTACAGTGGTTTAAGTAGTACAGTGGGTGAGTAGTTTAGTGCTTTGGTAGTACGCCGGTTGAAGAAGTACAGTGGGTGAGTAGTTTAGGGGTTTAGTAGTACATTGGTTGAAGTAGTATAGTGGGTGAGTAGTTTAGTGGTTTAGTAGTACAGTGATTGAAGTAGTACAGAGGGTGAGTAGTTTAGTGGTTTAGTAGTAAATTTGTTGAAATAGTATAGTGGGCGAGTAGTTTAGTGGATTAGTAATACACTGGTTGAAGTAGTACAGTGGGTGAGTAGTTTAGTGGTTTAGTAGTACATTGGTTGAAGTAGTATAGTGGAGTGAGTAGTTTAGTGGTTTTACTAGGATATTGGTTGAAGTAGTACAGTGGGTGAGTATAGTTTAGTGGTTTAGTAGTACATTGGTTGAAGTTGTACAGTGAGTGAGTAGTTTAGTGGTTTTAGTAGTATTGTAGTTGAGGTAGTACAGTGGGTGAGTAGCTTAGTGGTTTAGTAGTACATAGGTTGAAGTGCTTCAGTGGGTGAGTAGTTAACTGGCTTAGTAGTATTGTAGTTGAAGTAGTACAGTGGGTGAGTAGTTTAGTGGTTTAGTAGTACATTGGTTGAAGTAGTACAGTGGGTGAGTAGTTTAGTGGTTTAGTAGTACATTGGTTGAAGTAGTACAGTGGGTGAGTAGTTTAGTGGTTTAGTAGTAAAGTGGTTGAAGTAGTACAGTGGGTGAGTAGTTTAGTGGTTTAGTAGTACAGTGGTTGAAGTAGTACAGTGGGTGAGTAGTTTAGTGGTTTAGTAGTACATTTGTTGAAATAGTATAGTGGGCGAGTAGTTTAGTGGTTAGTAGTACACTGGTTGAAGTAGTACAGTGGGTGAGTAGTTTAGTGGTTTAGTAGTACATTGGTTGAAGTAGTATAGTGGGTGAGTAACTTAGTGGTTTTACTAGGATATTGGTTGAAGTAGTACAGTGGGTGAGTAGTTTAGTGGTTTAGTAGTACAGTGGTTGATGTAGTACAGTGGGTGAGTAGTTTAGTTGTTTAGTAGTACCGTGGTTGAAGTAGTACAGTGGGTGAGTAGTTTAGTGGTTTTAGTAGTAGATTTGTTGAAGTAGTACAGTGTGTGAGTATGTTAGGGTTTTTAGTAGTACAGTGGTTGAAGTAGTACATCTGGTGAGTAGCTTAGTGGTTTTAGCAGTACAGTGGTTGAAGTAGTACAGTGGTTGAGTAGTTTAGTGGTTTTAGTAGTACCATGGTTAAAGTAGTAAACTGGATGAGTAGGTTAGTGGTTTTAGTAGTACATTGGTTGAAGTAGTACAGTGGTTGAGTAGTTTAGTGGTTGTAGTAGTACCATGGTTAAAGTAGTACAGTGGTTGAGTAGTTTAGTGCTTTTAGTAGTACATTGGTTGAGGTAGTACAGTGGGTGAGTAGGTTAGGGTTTTTAGTAGTACATTGGTTGAAGTAGTACAGTGGGTGAGTAGTTTAGTGGTTTTACTAGTACAGTGGTTCTAGTTGCACACATTGCCTTATTATCTTTAATACTTTATCATGTTATTACAGTGGTCATCTAACGGTAAAATGTCGCTGCTGTGTAGGTAATTAATTTACAAAGTGACACAGATATAATAATGCCAGATACCAAGATGCCAGGAGATGTAGAGGAACATACGAGACGCAGGTAATTAGTGATCGCAGATAAAGGCCTTTGTAAATACAGTAACTGGCTCTTTCAGAAAAGATCAAGAAAATGTGAGGCATTAAGAGGCAGCGCTAAAGAAGGCCATCATTACCATCTGAACTATCCAACAATGAATACACAACATGTTCTATCTGAGACAGCAAAGCCTGGTATGAATCACGGTTTACTAGTTCAGTTATCTTACACACAATTCCGGCACCACATATGATTGCTACAGGTAGCTGTTATCCTGCAGGACGGTACCAGCAAAATGTAATGTCATCGCTCCTAGCCACCCCAGCCAAGAGGTGGGTTACTGGGGTCGGGTCGTTTTGCACACTGCAAGTGTATTTGTTGACTTCACTCGTGGTGTTCGATTTGAAATTCTGACGACTCGGCTGACCCGTGTCGCCTGGGTCGTGTTAATCGATTACGGCCCAAGTGTATGTGACCAGACGGGATGGCCAAATTAGTTATAGTGATATAGTGATTGGTAGACAGGAAGTGTGAACACTTATTTGTCTCTCATTTTTGCTTGAGTGCAAGTAATTAGCAGCACAAGGAATAAATTAGTAGCATGTGGTGAATAAGTGGTCAAATTTCCCTATATCATCAGCCCATGCTTTTTCTAATCGGTTCTTGAATGAATTTATTGAGCCGGTATCTATTACATTTTGTGGGAGACTATTCCAAATATTTATGATCCTGTTTGAGAAACTGTGTTGCCTTAATTTTGAAACGGCTCTGGGTTTTACTAGTTTGAGAGTATGGCCCCGGCTGCCTTCTCTTTTATTCAAGGTGAAAAATTGGTTCATATCTATTTTATCAAAACCTTTCATAATTTTAAATACTTCAATTATGTCACTTCTTTTCCTTCTGTAGGAAAGAGTAGGAAGTTTCAATTTCCTGAGCCTTTGTTCATAGGGTAAGTCCTTTATAACTGCAACTAGTTTCGTTGCACGTCTCTGAACCTTTTCGATCTCCAGAATATCTTTCCGAAAAATTGGGCTCCAAATTTGTGGACAGTATTCCAAAATTGGCCTAACAAGAGACTTAAATAGAATGAGAAAATTGTTCTTGTTGAGGCGATGGAAGGTTCTTTTAATTATTCCTACTCTCTGGTTAGCATTTGAGATGATAGTCCTCATGTGTTTCTGAAAGGAGAGTTGGGAGTCGAAGGTTACACCCAAGTCCTTTTCATAGCTATCTTGTTGCAGGACAGTGTTCTGCATAATATAGGCGTAATGAGGATTATTTTTCCCGTAATGAATAATTTTGCACTTCTTTTCATTGAAGGGCAATTGCCATTTCTCAGACCATTGTGAGAGTTTCAGAATATCCTCTTGTAAGAGATTTTTATCTCTTACGTTGAATGTCAGTCTCCTGTTTTTGGAGAACGGGGGATCCGAACCCATGGGTTTGTGGGTTTGAACCCTCGTCCAGTCAAACCAATGACTTTGCAATTGATACTTGTCACTTCCTAGCCAGGCGCTCAGCATTATTAGGATAGGGCAAGGACTGGTTGGCTCAGTGTCAGGATAATGTGACTGAGTGGGATATCAGGTCATGGTGCTGGCTGCCTGGTCTCCCAGTGCGGCAGCACTATAATGGCATCATGAGTGCGCACTGTCACAAGTCGGTACCCGTCCTGATATGACCTTAGATGTTGCTGGACGTGAAACAACAACACACAACACACACATTGTGTATGACTCACATAGAACATGGTGTATGAGTCACAGCATGAATGGCGCATGAGTCACATCACACATATTGTATGAGTCACATCACATATGGTGTATGAGTCACACCACACCTTGTGTATGACTCACATAACACATAGTGTATGAGTCACATCACACATGGTGTATCACTCACATCACATATACTCTGACTCAGACCACACATGCTTTATGAGTCACACCACACATGGTTTATGAGTCACACCACACATGGTGTGTCAGTCACACCACATATGGTGTATCAGTCACATCACACATTGTATATGAGTCACATCACATATTGTGTATGAATATTTCTTTTTCTTTTTTTCTTTTTGTTTTCTTGAAGATTTATACTGCCTATCATTGATAAGTCTGAATAGACTTGTTTTCACCATTAGACAGTTTGTCGATAGAAAGCCTGAGTCTACACTTTTACCGAACCAAGGGATTTTTAACCTCCCACACCACATAGACATGGTATGAGAGCAACTGGCCTTTGATGTCGCTGTAAGTTATACACAGTGGTGGAAATCCAAATTGGCAGAGGTGGGAGCAGGGGGAATCGAACCACCAACCTTCAGATTAGGAGTCCGACCCAGAAAAAAGTCAGACACTCTAACCCCTCTGCCACAGAGAACACCACAAGTGGTGTATCAGTCACACTGCGCATTGTGTATGAGTCACACCACACATTGTGTATGAGTCACACCACACTTGGTGTTTGAGTCACATCACACATATTTTATGAGTCACACCACACATGGGGTATGAGTCATACCACAGATGGTGTATGAGTCACACCACAACCGTTGTAGGAGTCCCACCACACATGTTGTATGAGTCCCACCACACATGTTGTATGAATAATGCCACACATGGTGTATGAGTCACATCACACATGTTGTATGAGTCACACCATACATGGTGTATGAGTCAGACCACACATTTCGTATGAATCAGGCCACACATGGTGTATGAGTCACACCACTTGTTGTATGAGTCACACCACACATGTGGTATGAGTCACACCACACATGGTGTATGAGTCACACCACACATGTTGTATGAGTCACACCACACATGTTGTATGAGTCACACCATACATGGTATATGAGTCACACCACCCATGTTGTATGAGTCCAACCACACATGGTGTATGAGTCACACCACACATGTTGTATGAGTCACACCAGACATGGTGTATGAGTCACACCACACATGTTGTATGAGTCCCACCACACATGTTGTATGAATAATGCCACACATGGTGTATGAGCCACAACACACATGTTGTATGAGTCACACCACACCTCTCGTATGAATCATGCCACACATCGTGTATGAGTCAAACCACCTGGTGCATGCGTCACACCACACATGTTGTATGAGTCACACCACACATGTTGTTTGAGTCACACCACACATGTTGTATGAGTCCCACCACACATGTTGTATGAGTCCCACCACACGTTGTATGAGTCACACCACACATGTTGTATGAATAATGCCACACATGGTGTATGAATCACACCATACATGGTGTGTGTGTGTCACACCACACATGTTGTATGAGTCACACCACACATGTTGTATGAGTCACACCACACATGTTGTATAAATCATGCCATACCTGGTGTATTAGTCACACCACACATGGTGTATGAGTCACACCACACATGATTTATGGAAAATGTCACACGTGTTGTATGTGTCACACCACACATGGTGTATGAGTCACACCACACATGTTGTATGAGTCACACCCCACATGGTGTATGAGTCACACCACACATGTCATATGAATCATGCCACACATGTTGTATGAGTCACACCACACATGCTGTATGAGTCACAACACACATGTTGTATGAGTCACACCACACGTGTTGTATGAGTCACACCACACATGTTGTATGAATCATGCCATACATGGTGTATGAGTCACACCATTTGTTGTATGAGTCACACCACGCATGTTGTATGAAGCATGCCACACATGTTGTATGAGTCACACCACACATTGTGTATGAGTCACACCACACATGTTGTATGAGTCACACCACACATCGTGTATGAGTCACACCACACATGGTGTATGAGTCACACCACACATGTGGTATGAATCATGCCACACATGGAGTATGAGTCACACCACACATGGTGTATGAGTCACACCACACATGTTGTATGAGTCACACCATACATGGTGTATGAGTCACACCACACATGTTGTATGAGTCACACCACATATGGTGTATGAGTCACATCACACATGGTGTATGAGTCACACCACACATGTTGTATGAGCCATACCACACATCCTGTATGACTCGATTTCACAGTGGCAGTCTGTGCCTTGATGTGATACGGATATCAAAGTCAAATTCTGAGGTGTTTTGATGAACTTGGCGCAGGTGGCACTTATTTCGAAATTGTAAAAAGTGTTAAAATGACAATAATCTTTTTTTGTCTTTTTTTTGTGGGTACATTAGTTGTTTAAGCAGGGGACATTTCAGTCACAGATGACTGGTCTTCCTCATATTACCTCAAGATAGTAATTCTTTGCCATTTTCAATTACTGTATGGTGAGTAAAACTACTGTTGTGAGATGTATAACACAAATAAATAACATTTCTCACTCCTGCAATCTACCAGATCAGAGACTTTTTACTAACCGATAGTGGCCATCTTGAAAATGGCCGCAATTTTTCCCAGAGGTCGAATCTCAGATGGCACTATACCTAAAAGTCATTATTGAGACATAGTCGAGCTGTGTGCCAAATGTCATGCTGGTATCATCAAACCGATAATACTTTCACATATCAGTAGTTGGTTGTTTGTTGGAGTTTTACGTCCTGGCAACATCTAAGGACATATCAGGATGGGTTCCTGGCAACTTTACAGTGCTGCCCCATTGAGAAATCAGGCCTTCGGCACCATTACCCATTATCCCTCTCAGTTCCAATTATCCTGACACCGAGCCAACCCATACTTACCCTATCCTAATAATGCTGAGTGCCTGGCTAGGAAGCGACAAGTATCAATTTTATAAGTCATTGGTTTGACTCGACCGGGAACTGAACTCCCTATCTCCTGCATGCGATGCCCGCGCTCTACCGATTCGGCCACCGCGTCCGGTTATATCGACAGTACTAAACAGGGTACATCAGTAGTAGTAGAAAGGGTAAAACACCACAGACACCTTGGAGTCAGGCTAGAAAAATGAAGGACAAAATGGTGGGACAATGTGGCCAAAACAACCTAACATGACACATTTGCATCGCAAACTGGCAACACAAAATGGAACAACAAAAGGGAAGGAGAAAATGAGAAGCAGAAAGTAGCAGGACAAAGTCAGAGGACAAAATCAGAGGACAAAGTAAGAGGACAAAGTGACAGGACAAATTCTCTGGACTAACTCTTGGGATCGCCAGTTGGTTCTTATTCTGAGAACTTGCTCTCACTAAGGAGATTAACTCATCTAATCTCTCTAATTCAATTAAGCAGTCTGGTGTTTTGCGCTCAGAGTTTCACAGAATTCCATTGCACTGTTTTTGCAGTGTTCTCGTGTAGTGAGAATGGTTCAACTTGATAGCATACTGTATCATATAAATAAATCTGATGACATGTTGTAACCATCCAGGGCTATTGATCTCTTACATGGCAATTGCATTATCCACAAGATCTCAGCTGATAGATCATGACCATGCGCAGTTAATGTACTCCTGTCTAACAATAGTATTACGGCAAGATCTCAGATGACAGATCATGACCATGCACATGTAATATACTCATATCTGACAATTATATTATTGCAAGATCTCAGTTGACAGATCATAACCATGCACAGATAATATACTCCTATCTGATAAATAAAATGTACTAGCACACCACTACACCACGAAACCGGATTACACAGTAGCCCCCCGCAGGGACACTAGACACATGGCAGCCCCAATACTCCTAATGGAAAGGAGAAGCACAAAAATACATTAGAGAAGTGTACTAACCATGGCAGCACATGCCTGGAATAAGCAAAACGTAAAACTACGGGCAATCCGTAACCCTGACCACTACAACAAATTGCTAAAGAAAACAATTACTTACTGACAGAACAAAACCATACCTGCCCCTCAGCGCAGTCACTGCTTGCTGTGCACTGGCACAGAAAGCAAAAGACAGGCCAGAAAAAGTGGTAGGCACTAAACAGAAAAAAATAGGAAAATTAGCCCTCCTAAGTATAAAGGAAATCAGGAAAGCTATTGCCACATGGCACAGTCCACCTGGGTATGTGTAATGACACAAACCAACACAGAAATGGACAGGCCACGGTCATGCAACTGATCCACCCTGAAATACAAAATGGCTAGGCAAACAACACAGCCATCCCACCTGGACGCAGTCCTAAAGGGTACGAGTGTGTGCTAGCACACTGGTGCACTATCTAAGGACAGGGTTTAGGTGAAAGGATGCTGCAACAAATCAACAAATCAAAAAATCTGAATGGAAAGCGATCCTCTCATGCAAGCCTGCATGTCACCCAAGTAGATATACATAGTAGGCTAAGGTATCATACTCAACATTGAAACCTGGGAAATAGTGGCCAAGGATGGGACTTCCTGGCATGCTTGCATTCACAAACGCACTACACGGTTTGAACTGATTGTATATCTCAAGCTAAAGAAAAGTATCAGCAGAGGAAAGATCGGCTCCTTCACCTACCAGGCCCTGAGAACGGGGTCAGGGGAACATGCATAGGATCAGGATCACATGGATTTGTTAATAGCAGACAACATATCCACAGATGACATTTTGGCAGTAATTAGATAGTGTCTAAGTAAGTTTGCCTGATAACAAGATGCATTTAGTTGGGAGCAGACAACATTTAGTCAGAGCGTCCAAAGGTAACAATACTGATGTCTTGCCAGCCTGCTGTAGATTGGAGCCTTTTATCCAATAGTCACCTTGACAACTGACTTCCTGACGGTCCGTCAGTTAATCTCAGCTCTATTTCAACACGACCGGAAGTCAGCTGAATTGTGGGTTCATTGGAGACAGTGACTTGCGGGTGGGAGCTGGTCATAGTTTCCATAGCAATGAAGCTTATGATGGATGTTAAGATAACAAACGTTTCGATGATGTACTAAAGATCATGTAAAACAGTGTCGAAATGTTGCTATTTTGTATGAATTAATATAACTATTATTTTATAAAATGACACGAGTACAGTCAAATCACACTTTTAGTTTTTAGATTAGCTTCCTATGGTTATTCCGTTATTCCCATGCTGATATGGACTTGCCAGGACGTAAATCTCCAGCAACGAACCAAGTAGAAGCTTGTGTAACTAAAGTCTCATCTATGCACACTCATTTATTACAAGCTGGTGTAAATAGCTCTGTCCGTAACACCCCCATGCCCCCTCGCACTGTTGTGCGAATATGGTCAGCAATCATCAGCTATACTACTAGAATGGCCTTCCCAGATAGAAATACATACTCGGCCCATTATCTGCCAGAAAGCCCTGGGCACCAGACTATAATGTGGGTTCCAAGCACCACTAGGGGGCGCCACACTCAGCTAAGCACTTACATTGTCAGTTGTCATGGTGATGGTGATTGCCACGTTCTCCTTACTGAACACGCACATCCTAGAGTGCTGTCATGGCCAAATGTAAAATAAGTAATTTAGGTTCTCCAGTCAAGTTTTTTTGTAATAAGTAATCAATGAATAAAGGTATAATTTGTTCATCTATGAGGCACTGATCTTGGTATTGATTACTTTTGATAAGGTTAAAACTGATTCTCAGCAAACCAGTCCTATAGCTATCCTAGTAATGCTGACCGCCAAGATAGGTAGCGATAAGAATCTCTGTTGGTTATAATCATTGCTTTGACTCGGCCGGGTTTCGAACTGGCATCCTACAGCACTATTACCGATTCGGCCGCCGCATCCGGTAGGCGAAAATGTAGACAATAGCTTCAGTTTCGAAAAACATTTCTTGTTTTATTATATGGGGTTATGCACCTCAAACTATAACAAGCATAATATCCTCTCTGCCCCATGCCTCATTCCCTGACTCAGATGCAATGTTATTACCGAAACCACGCTGTCCAGATGTGAATATCCCACCAAGTGTGCCATTCCGCAGATGGCAATTACCGTCAGGCCAAAGTTGAACATAAGGCGCCCAACAACAACCACATTTAGTTTAAACTACCCTCCCCCAAAGCAGTCCCGTAATAAGATGATTTCAGCATCCTGACACCTCGTACGATAAGAATACTAACTGCATGTGACCATTGACAACCACGTCTATGTCCTGGCAACAGTTAAGGTCATGTCAGGATGGGTAGCGATGTCTGACAATGCACAATCATGGTTACTTTATAGTGCTGCCCCACTGGGAGAACAGGCTGCCAGCAGCTTCACCTGACATCTCATCCCACTCAGTCACATTGCCCTGACACTGAGCCAACCATTCCTTGCTCCATCCTAATAATGCTGTGTACCTGGTTAGGTAGCGACAAGTATCAATTATTAAGCCATAGGTTTCATTCGACTAAGGTTTGAACCCGCGTGTTCAAATCTCACTACCTACCAAAATGGGAGACGGACACTCAACTCATTCTGCCATCCCTTCTGATAATGTGATGAGTAGGTCTGCAGCAGTTTGTTACAGCACCCTGCTGCCAGAGGCAACATGACTGCAGCAGGACAGCAGCAGCACAGCAGCAGGAAAGCAGCAGGGCATTAGTAGGGCAGCAACAGGACAGCAGCAGGAAAGCAGCAGGACAGTGGCAGGACAACAGCAGTACAATAGCAGGACAGCAGCAGGACACCAACATGACAGCAGCAGGAGAGCAGCAGGACAGTAGCAGGATGGAAGCAGGACAATAGCCGGACAACAGCAGGACAATAACAGGACGGCAATAACAGGACAGCAGCAGGAGAGCAGCACGACAGTAGCAGGACAGCAGCAGGACAATAGCAGGACGGCAGCAGGACACCAACAGGACAGCAGCAGGAGAGCAGCAGGACAGTAGCAGGATGGCAGCAGGACAATAGCAGGATGGCAGCAGGACAGCAGCAGGAGAGCAGCAGGACAGTAGTAGGACAGCAGCAGGACAATAGCAGGACGGCAGCAGGACACCAACAGGACAGCAGCAGGAGAGCAGCAGCGGCAGCGATAATTGTTATGGCTGGAGCAGGAGCGGCATCAGTAGTAGTAGCAGTCTAGTGGAAATAGTAGCAGAGGTAGTAGCAGTACAGTAGAAATAGTAAGAGTAGTACTAGCAGTACATTCGAAATAGTAGCAGTAGGAGTTGATGGGAGATGTGAGGAAGAAATTAAGAGAAGGATAACAATAGCCCAAACAACATTCTCCAAAATGTATAGAGTGTTAGCATCAAGTAAGATATTAATACATACAAGGAAGCGTATTCTTCAGGGTTATGTGTGGTCTGCTCTAATGTATGGGGCTGAGACATGGACAATCTCTAAGAAAATATACAAACGTTTAGCAGCATTTGAGATGTGGACTTATCGAAGGATGATGAAAATATCATGGACAAAGAAGATCACCAACAAAGAAGTTCTCAGAAAAATTAAAAATAAGAAACGCTTGTTTGCCACTAAACAGACAAAGAAACTTATTTATTTTGGCCAAATCATTCGTCACAGTTCAATATAACGTACATTGTTGGAAGGGAAGGTGAATGGCAGCAGAGGGAGAGGGAGACCAAGAACATCATGGTTTACAAATATTTCACAGTGGACAGGCTTGAATTATTCACAGTCTATCAGAACAGCACACCATCGGGACAAGTGGAGAACCATTGCATCCAACCCTCGACTAGAGGACAGAACTATTGATTGATTGAGCAGTAGGACTAGCAGTACAGTGGCAGTAATAGCAGTAGTACTAGCACTAGGCCTACTCTCGAAATAGCAGTAGTAGTAGCAGCACAGTGAAAGTAGTAGCAGTAGTACTAGCACTGCAATGAGTTAGTATTAGTACTCTTAGCAGTATGAGTGGGAATAGTAACAGGAGTAGAAGCTGTAGGATAGGAAATTGTAACAGTAGTAGTAGCAGGAACAGTCTCTGATGCCTCTCGGAGATTAGCGGAGGGTCGAGTGTGTGGGGAGGGTCGGAAGGGTCGGGCAGGCGGGAGGGTCGGGCAGGCGGGAGGGTCGGGAGGGCTGGGTTTCCCTATATAGGTTTTGGAGGTTCAAGCCTAGGGCTTCATTATTTTGGGGGGCTCTGGCCAAGGTTCATAACATTTTTGATTCTGTCATATGTCTTTTGGAGGGTGGATCGCAAGTGGAATAGCCTCGGGCCTCTCTTCATCTAAACCTGGCATTGCTGGCACAGCAGATAAACAGCAATATCCAATTGCTGGAAACTAATTTAACTGGGCTGAGAGATCTGCGCCTCATGAGTTATACCTGGATATGAGCATATGTGACCTACATATATATATATATTACGTTATCGCCGTCCAGTGAGTTATAGTATCATAAGTCGCCGGGGATGGCGCTGCTGTTCAGGTAGCCAGCAAGAAAGGAATGCTTGCACTGCATCACAGGGAATGGTTAGTTAGTTGTTGGAGCTTTATGAACTGGAAACATCTAAGGTCATGTAAGAACGGGTACCAACTTGTGACAGTGCACACTCATGGACATGGGAGGGTGGCCATTGGACAATGCGTAAGGTACAATAGACATCCCCACACATGCTTTTATTTTAGCCAATTAAATGCGTAGCTGCTTAGTTGACAATGATCGGACATTTGTTCTGGCTAAGCCTATACATTATAAACCACTAAGCAGCTTTCGTTCAATTCTGCAACCAGTAAACATGATGAATTTTGCATCATCGCACATTCCCCTAACTAAGAGCACACTGCCATCATACTAACCACCTACTCACACCGCATCTATAATGTACATGTCACGCCAAGAAACACTCATGCGAGCAGTCGGGTCCCCTACCATGTACACCACAATCAGCTGGAGACTTACCAAAGTGCCAACATTGCCTATCTAGACACTTGTTTAGACTCATATATACCAACCTTTTGTTGTACCAGAATATACACTATTTTGCTTTTACTTAACTTTCTTTGTAAAGGTGATATGTTACACTTCAATTCACTGAAATACAGGCTAAGCTTTCCTTTCACAGTTGAATTGACATATGCTAGTCAAAGCTGAGCCTACCTATTCCTTTCATTAAACATGGATTGCTACATAGAACTGTCAATATGTCGATTTAATAGTGCATGTCGTTTCTGAAGCATACGACATCACTCATTTTGCTGTTCACGCCAACATTTATTTGGAATGTTCTCAGTCAATTTTGTTAAAGCTTTGTCCTGTAATATATAAGGTTGTTTCAATATAAAGAAAAAAGGAGCTGTTAAAACTCAACCTAATATGTTTTTCTACAAGAGTATGGCAGAAACTCAAAATCATCGGATTATGCAACTTTGAACAATTCAGATTATTGCTAAACAACTCTGGCATTTTTCAACAAACCCTTTGAGAGGCAACTTGAATGACATTGGTCGTAATGCGTAGCATTACGTTTGATGCGAGGAGAGGAAGAGACCCTCCCCCGCCCCGCGCTGTCGCGCTGCTTTCCCACCTCGGCCGACGCCCGCCCGCCGCCTCCTCCCCCCGCCCCCCTGCCGCGCAGCACTCGCGCCTCACCCGACGCCCGCTGCTCGCCACCTCTCGCCCTCCCCCGGGCTGGCAGCATTCACACCTCACCCGCTACCGCCCGTCGCTTCCCCTTAGAAGGTCGCCCGCCGGCCTCCCTCAGGCACTCGCCCTCCTGCCGCCTTCCAGCTCTCTACCCTTTTTCTTTGGGCCTACCTCCACCTCGGACCGCTGCTACACCATGCCTCGAGGAAAAGGCAACGGACGTAAGGGCTCCCGGGCGGCCGCCCGCGGCACCCCGGCTTCAACCCCGCGGCGGGACGAGTCCCGGGCCTCCGCCCCGGCGTCGCCCTCGGACCCCACCTCGGGCGCCGAGACCGCGGCCATACTTGAGGCGCTCCAGCATCTCCGACTCGAGCAGCGTCAGACTACCGCCGATCTCCACGCTCGGATCGACGGCCTGGAGGCCGGAGGGGCTCTGCCCGTCCCCGAGGCGACCTCCCCTGCGCCCAGACGCCAGGCCGCCGCCACTGCCGCCACCGCCCGGCCACCTCGGGCGCGCGCTCCGGCCGGGGCCCGGCCCCCGCCGCCGCCTCCGGCGCCCCTGCCGGGGGCCGCCCACCCCCAGTATGAGCGCTACCATCACCTCGGGACCCAGGCCCCAGCCGTCCGGGAAATACTTGCCTCCGCCGAGGGGCGGCACTCGGTCAGGCGGCGAGGGATCCCGGTCGAGTATATCTTCCCATCGGACCTGGTAGAGAGGGGGCCTGAGAGGAAGTCGGTGAAGAGGGGGGAGGCAACCAAGGACGAATATAGCCTCGCCCTTCTCACCCTGATCGACCACCCCGACTTCCCGGCCCACTCCTTCCAGGGCCTACACCACCATCACCTCACCGTGCTCAGGGACGTCCTCCTCTACCCCTGGCCCACCGTCCGCCGCTACTCCGAGACGGTGTTCACATGGATAGCGGACGGGAGGCTCCCCCAGGGGTGGCACGACCCGGTCGCCCTCGACCTCCTGAGGGTCCAGACCCTCACCCTCCCCGCCCCTCAGGCCGCCCCAGCAGCAGCGGTCCCCCAAGGTGACGACCCTCCCCGAGGCACACACCTGCCCCGAGCCCACGTCGACGCCCGCACCGCCTACGATAGGCACACCCACGCCCGGCCTGGAACCGCGACCCCGCCTCGTGCGATCGGGCCCCTGTCGGAGAGGCCCACGGCGAGGCGGGGGACAGGCGCTGTCACATATGCGCCTACTGCGCAAACGTGAGGCGCATTCTGACTATGCACTGCGAGGCCGGATGCATGACCAAACAAGCCCGTGAGCGCCAGACCCCCCCCGCCTCGGCTGATTTTTGATCCGCCGGCCTCCCCCCGGCCGGCCCGGGGGGGCCCTTCCCGGTGCCTCACCCTCACCACTGCCGACAGCCCCGCGACCTCCACCGACAACCTCCCAGCGACTACCGATCGCAGCGCCGCCCAGTCCCAGCCGGGGATCATCACATCAGGCCTCACGCCTCGGACCACATCCCAGCCCAGCCTCACGAGGAACCCTCTGCTGCCGACCCTCACGACACCGCCTTCGACAACCCACCCGCCCAGACCCCGACCACCACCCCACCCAGCCCTGAGGACTTCGCTGCCCCCCTGCTCGACCCTCGTCGGACCTCCTCACCGGATCCCGCCAAGGAGCGGGCCTCCTCCCTTTTGGCCTCCCGCTCCATGTCGACGCAGGCCCCGGACACTCGCCGTCCCCCGAGGGAACCTGACCCCTGACGCGGTCCGCCTCTATACCGGCCCCCCCCACATGCTCCGCCCTGTCGACCCCCCTCGGGCGTGCCGCGAGCCCTCTCCGCCTTTTTTGGTGGAGGGCTCCTCGGCACCCCCTCCCTCATCTACTGACACTCAACTATAACCTTCATTCACCTGTACTCTGCTCCTCATGAGCCCTTTCTACCTTATGTCCATTTATTGATTTACCATACATTGCTCCTTATGAGTTCCTTACATTGCTCCTCATTACACTGCTCCTCATGAGCCCTTTTCTACCTTTCTCCATTGATTGATTTACCTTACATTGCTCCTTATGAGTTCTTTACCTGCTCCTCCTGAGCCTCTCCCTCTGTATGCTCTGTTGTTTGAGGCGTAAATAAACGCCTTACTTCCACCTCCGCCTTGCCTTCTTCCTTTTCGCGCATCGGTCGTAATGCGTAGCATTACGTTTGATGCGAGGAGAGGAAGAGACCCTCCCCCGCCCCGCGCTGTCGCGCTGCTTTCCCACCTCGGCCGACGCCCGCCGGCCGCCTCCTCCCCCCGCCCCCCTGCCGCGCAGCACTCGCGCCTCACCCGACGCCCGCTGCTCGCCACCTCTCGCCCTCCCCCGGGCCGGCAGCATTCACACCTCACCCGCTGCCGCCCGTCCCTTCCCCTTATAAGGTCGCCCGCCGGCCTCCCTCAGGCACTCGCCCTCCTGCCGCCTTCCAGCTCTCTACCCTTTTTATAGTAAATTATTGTCAAGAAAAACCTTTCCCACAACTCAACAAACTATAGACAAACCAGGACGGTAGCTAGGAATTTGTCTTTATGGTATAAGATTTGTTTTGGGGGGAGGGGATATCAATTCTCAGAACAATTGACTGCCACAGGTGCAAGGTACTAGGAGGCCTGGAGGTATATCCCCACTCCGCACCAGGAAATGTTGGAAACTAGATGCTCTGTAATGGCATTTCAACTCATTTCCAGACATGGGTAACCTTGTTAGTGGTTTTTTTGGTATTTGTACACCATCTTACTGCTATGGAAACCGATCCTTTATATATCCTGTTAATGCTGAGTACCAGGCTAGGTAGCAACAAGTATAAATTGGGTAAAGTTAAGATTCCATTTACATGGTATGCACCCAGGCTTATCAGTATATTAAGAAGGAGGTTAGTAGTTTAATTGAATGGCAACCTAGTCTTAATCCGAGCAAAATCTGTTTCAGTTGGAATTAACAATAAATAAGCTATATTAGTGGTGGTTCCAGCACACAGTGCTTATCTGTAAGGGCGAAATTGGTAGATAAAAGCAAGATGGCGGCAACAGAAAGTTCTCAATATGATGTTCAAAGTGTATTAATTAACATGATTTAATATATTATTCACCTGAAAAGCAGCAGACTATAATATATATATATATATATATATATTTTAACAGTATATTTTGAATATTAAATCGGAAATTCATGTTTTTATTTTCCCATAGACCAGCCAGTCAACCACTTTTTCCAATAGGTTTTTTAACAGCCTTGTTGCAGAACCTTTGCTATGGTGTTGTCACGGGGGTGATGAAAATGGGAAATATTGCGCCTAGAGCGGGACTCGAACCCACATCTCTTTGCTTTTCGGGCCAGTGTGCTAACCATTACACCACCTAGGCTCCCTGATATCAACAAACTACCCATGCCTACCTGTCTATACAGCTCCTTTCCTGAGAGGTCAGTGCAGACTATTACACTCGCCCCCCTGGAATTGTAAGTCTTTTACTGCTTACAAATACATACATACAGGCAATGCACTTACACATGGTAGGTTCAAGAACCATACAGCACATAGGTTGTACAGGATCATGGTCACAGCAACCAGCGTCCAGGGGGTGATGAAAATGGGAAATATTGCACCTAGAGCGGGACTCGAACCCACATCTCTTTGCATTCCGGGCCAGTGTGCTAACCATTACACCACCTAGGCACCCGATATCAACACACTATCCACGCCTACCTGTCTATGCGGCTCCTTGCCTGAGAGGTCAGCGCAGACTACTACATTACCCATCCATGACCATATGTAAATGACTATGTACGTATATTACACCACTGCGGACTCTCACTCAGGACCATCGGTTTGAATTACATATATATCTAAGGCTGTTTAGAGTCATTCTATAATTACACCTTTTTGAATAAAACTAAAAATGGACCAATTTGGGCCTTGTTATGAAAAAGAAAACAAACCGGCGGGATGGCCTAATGAGTTAGAGCGTCCGTCTCCTGTGTTGGCAGATCGTGGGATCGTGTGTTCGAACCCTGGTCGAGTCAAACCAATGACTTAAAAATAATTGTCGCTTCCTAATGGAACGCATTGCGTGAGGTAAATGAAAACAATTTATAAAACAGCAATATCTTCGATGAGTTCTACTTGATCTATTTTGCATCAAATATATTTGACAATTTTAATTTCAAATGATTTTAATTTTTTTAATGTGAGAATAGCATTTCTAATGGCGGAGGGCTGTTATGCATCCTTTTTCCACTTCCGGTTAGCTGTGGTTCTGCTGAGCCGGATGCTGATAGGGAGACACTGCCGGTAGGGGGCGGGGCGACTTACAGGGTGGGCGGCCATTTTTAGGGATGTCCCTACTGATGGTTGTTTATTGATGACTGTTCACTTACACCGTCGTCAGAAAACTGACCGACACCAACAGGAGGAAGTAAGCGCCACACACAGGCACACTCAGGTACACCCACACACATACACATACACACTCACACACAGTCAGACACAGTCACACTTACATACAGCAACATCCAGGCAATCACACACAACCACACACAGGCACACTTACACACAGCCACACACAGTCACACCCACACGCAGCCACACACACTCAGATACAGACCCACACACATCCACATACACACAGTCACACATGCACACCCACACACAGCCAGACACACTCAGATACAGACCCACACACATCCACATACACACAGTCACACATGCACACCCACACACGGCCACACACACTCAGATACAGACCCACACACATCCACATACACACAGTCACACATGCACACCCACACACAGCCACAAACACTCAGATACAGACCCACAAACATCCACATACACACAGTCACACATGCACACCCACACACAGCCACACACACTCAGAAACAGACCCACACACATCCACATACACACAGTCACACACGCACACCCACACACAGCCACACACACTCAGATACAGACCCACACACATCCACATACACACACAGTCACACATGCACACCCACACACAGCCACACACACTCAGATACAGACCCACACACATCCACATACACACAGTCACACATGCACACCCACACACGGCCACACACACTCAGATACAGACCCACACACATCCACATACACACAGTCACACATGCACACCCACACACAGCCACAAACACTCAGATACAGACCCACAAACATCCACATACACACAGTCACACATGCACACCCACACACAGCCACACACACTCAGATACAGACCCACACACATCCACATACACACAGTCACACAGGCACACCCACACACAGCCACACACACTCAGATACAGACCCACACACATCCACATACACACAGTCACACAGGCACACCCACACACAGCCACACACACTCAGATACAGACCCACACACATCCACATACACACAGTCACACAGGCACACCCACACACAGCCACACACACTCATATACAGACCCACACACATCCACATACACACACACAGTCACACATGCACACCCACACACAGCCACACACACTCAGATACAGACCCACACACATCCACATACACACAGTCACACAGGCACACCCACACACAGTCACACACATTCAGATACAGACCCACACACATCCACATACACAACGTCACACATGCACACCCACACACAGCCACACACACTCAGATACAGACCCACACACATCCACATACACACACACAGTCACACATGCACACCCACACACAGCCACACACACTCAGATACAGACCCACATACATCCACATACACACAGTCACACCCACCCACAGACACACACACTCAGATACAGACCCACACACATCCACATACACACAGTCACACAGGGATACCCACACACAGTCACACACACTCAGATACCGTCAGATACACCCACTCAGATACAGTCACAGGCCCACTCACACCCATCCACACACAGTCACACCCACCCACATACTCACACACGCACACACAGCCACATTCACACACAGGCACACACAGCCACATACACCCACGGTGGAACAGAACATTTGCCGGTACCAAAATAACGTGTGTGTTATCAATTGTGCAGTGAGCTGGGAAAGAACCACGAAAACCACACCTGTTGTCACACCTGTTGTCACACCTGTTGTCGCACCTGTTGGCACACCTGTTGACACACCTGTTGACACACCTGTTGCCACATCTGTTGCCACACCTGTTGGTACACCTGTTGGCACACCTGTTGTCACACATGTTGTCACACATGTTATCACACATGTTGTCACACCTGTTGTCACACCGGTTATCACACCTGTTGTCGCACCTGTTGGCACACCTGTTGGCACACCTGTTGACACACCTGTTGTCACATATGTTGACACACATGTTGTCACACCTGTTGTTACACCTGTTGTCACACCTGTTGTCACACCTGTTGTCGCACATGTTATCACACATGTTGTCACATCTGTTGTTGCACCGGTTGTCACACCTGTTGTCACACCTGTTGTCACATCTGTTGTCGCACCTGTTGTCAGACCTGTTGCCACACCTGTTGCCACACCTGTATACGTCAGACTGCGACGCGGTGTAAGCGAACATCCTCAGCGTTTGCTACGACAGGTAATATCAATATAACTGCTGTAAATAAACCATCCACAGACAAGAAAAAAACGTGGCAGTTTCTGGCGGCTATGTATTTCAAAATGAGGCAGTTTTTGACTATTTATAAACTATTTTGATTATTTTTATATGAGTTCGACTTTGCTGTCAGTCAGTTCACATGAATCAAACCACTTCAAAATAGTATCACATATGCCATGGCCCGTATGCATGACGAGGTGTTAGTTTACACTCGGTGTGTCTGCGCTAACACCGCTCCTTGCCTACTGAGTTTTCGCCGCTAACCTGGAAATCCCCGCCAAAAAACAGTTTTGGCGTCATGCATACGGCCCATCGGGTTTGCTATCATTTGACACGAATCTGACAATTTCGGAAATCTGGGGTAAATTTCAAGGTAGGCATGTGAATGTGATTGACACCACTGGCAGAATAGATACCATAAGCTTTACCTCGTGAATATATAACCCTTGCTGCTGACACGGTGTCAATCCATCAACAATCAATCAATCAATCTACCACATTCATTATACTCATTATATATGGACCAGTTCCTCTTTATGTCACACGGCGACACCGGCGATTCGTTAATTGCCACATGCTACCGTGACCAGTGAGCTGGTATGCCAGTGGGGCAGCACTATCAAGTCGTCATAAGCGCGCACCCTCACAATTCAGTACCCATCTTGGTATGACCTAAGGTGATGCCAGGACATAAAACCCCAACACTCAAGAAAAACTGAAAGTCATGCCTTCAGCCGATGGCGCAATTTCAATTATGTCAATGTGTGTGTTTTTTGTTGTTTTTTTGTCTACAATTTATTTTTGTCTGTACACCATTATTGCACTGTTCATCATTATCTTGGCAAAGTAACGCCCCGGTTTCTGTCATGATCCTCGGCACCGGAAGCTGAGAGCTAGGCGCCCTCCCACACATTTCCGGTTGCAAGGGAGTCTAAGTAGGAAGGAGAGTCCGGGATCTATAGAGCTGGTCGGCCCGCTCGTAGAGATGATTGATGTCGTACATATCGCAATGCTTGAGTTGTAGTCAGGGGTCCAAAGGCCTAAAACAGCCATAGGTGTGAAAGTGCGTACTAATGCAATGTTATTGCAGATTGTGATAGTCATATACCTATATTTTGAGAATCAGGTGGGTGCCACTCTGGCACCCTTGAGCAATTTTTTTTATAACCAGTTTTTGATATGATGTCATATTGGATCAAACCAGCATTTTTGTGCCGTTCGACATTAGGGGGTAGTCTTCATATATCAGCTGTAGTATCATTTGTAATTCACTTAGCACTACATATATTATACCAGAAGAAAGGATATCGAAGTACCTTTCTCGTGATGTATAAATCGTCTATGTATGATACAAATCTGTAAATACAGAAGGCTCAAAAGGAATTATTACTGCCAACTCATGGTAATCAAAATGTACATTTTTTTGTGGAAAAACTAATCCCGATAATAAAGAAAATAATATGTCACTTGCAGACAATTTATTTGTCTCATTCATGGCTATTTAATTAATGTATAGGTTTGAAGATGCTATTCAGGTAAAATTCCCATCTAAAACAATTTTAACAATGCCTGGTCATCTGTCAAAGTGTTCAGGACATGTCAATCAACAAAACAGAAAATGTTCAAAATATGGTTAAACTTGGATACCTTCAAAGACTTATGATGTTATTGTGTTTGCAGACATTATTTAAACATAAATATTACTATTCTGCAAAACAAGGTATGGAAGTGGTGTTTTGACCATTATATTCATTTCCAAACTATATAAACAGTCGTTTATATACTCCTAGGTTGAACCTGTGAGCCATCATAGATGATACCCGACGTGAACGATGGAATCCTCAGCAAAATGTTTCTTCCCAGGCTGCAACAAGCCGGAGGGAACCCTCGTTACTGGAAAGGAACAGCGAATAAAAAACATTATTTCTGCAAGCATACCACGCGAAGATTTGATCCATATTGTGCTCCAAGAAGAGCTCGACAACAATCCAAACCTCGCCTAACAGTTTCACAAGTCCTGCGATCCAGCTATACATCAAAGACACAAATTGCTAGGGAACGAAAGCGCATAGGAACCACTGGCGATCGATATACCTAGGATCTCAAAAAAGGCCATGAAATCAATCAACATGGGGAGTAAGACCACTGTCAAACAGTATCAGTTTGATGGACAGAAAAAGCCCAATCCTCCCAACGTAGCCCTGACATGTGGAATCGCATACGACCTACTGTGTAAGACAACTGCTAACGTCCACAAAGCCATGGAGAGGGACTTAGCTTGGCTCGTGTCCATCATACAGAGTACAGACGATGAAGAACCAATCCCAAAGTGGTCAGGAGCAATGACAGCTTCATCCAGAGAAGAAGGCAGGGATGTTGCTATGGGGAGCCACTTTGTATTTGGTCCTCTCATTGACCTACCGCCTGCTCACCCCAACACCATTTTGACCACGCTGATTTTCATAGAAGAGTCCCGAAGTCAACAACGCTACATCCATCTGTCAGCAGACATACAGCTTTACAAGATCATCATCAAGGTTAAGTGGGCGGATCCAGATCGCTGGAAGAGCTTGATTGTTTGTCCGGGAGGGATGCATACCCTAATGCACCCTGATGAATGGCAGTGGAATCGAGGAACTTCTGGAAGCAGCATTCAAGGGCGTAGGAAGTATGCTGAATGGCAAGGCATGGCCGAAGGCGCTCCGGGTCTTACGGATGGTGGTAGTGGCACTACTGCGGCCACTGATCTCAGCGGAGACTACTGTTGAATCTCTAGAAGAGCAACTAGACACGATCTGCATGTCACAAACAGCACAACTCTGGGTGCACTGCTTGATCATCCCACTGCTGATCGTCCATCTCTATGTGCAAGCTGAACGAGAGGGAGACTGGCTCCTGCACATGTACGCTTTGAAGATGATGGTTCCATACTTCTTTTCAGCAGGCCATTGGCACTATGCCAAGTATATTGTCTGGCACCTACAAGACATGGCATCATCTCTTCCATCTGAACTACAAGATGCCTTCCTGAGAGGAGAACACATTTGTCGTCATCGCAAGGGAGTGTGGAATGCTGTCTTGGATCAGTTTGGGGAGCAAACCTACATTCGGTATGGGAAGGCCAAGGGGGGTTTGGTGGGGAAGTCATTGTCAGATGAACAAGTGGCAGAGTGGACCTTATCACATCACATCTGCAATGCTGACGAGGATCAGGAGGACAGCACAGGAAGACACAAAGAAGAAGGGAAGAGATGATGACAACTTGACAACAAAGACAGGAAGAAGGTCATCCTTGAAGTCGAACGCCACACCAATCCACTCCTGACTAAAGCCACAGAACCATTGTATAACATTATAAATGGTCTCGTAGCTGCAGATGAAGTGAACGTGGATCAGTCCATCAGCATAGGAGGAATCATGGCCGCTGAATTCACAGCAAAGCTTATTGATGGGTTCTTCGTCCCTCTCAAGAAAACTCTCATAACTATGGAAGTAATGAAGAAGATGAAGGTAGGGGACTCCAGCGTATACGATATGGAAAAGCTGTACGCACGTTTACTAATTGTGTCCCAGAAGAGAGATGTGGAGCTTTCCGACTTATTCGAGTATGAATTGGCTCCAGTGCCAACTGCCCTCTTTGACGATTATGGAGATATGCGCAAGGGAAGCAAGTCAGTCCTGGTGTCGAAGTTGGCCATCACCTACAAAGAACCACCACCTACAGTTGACATGCAATTGATAGATGGGAATGACGCAATCTACCACACCCTGTGGCCAAAAAATGCAACGATGTCTATGTTCACCAAAGGATTCATTTCCTCATTCACTCGTCCGTATACCACATATGTAGTATTCGACTGCTACCAGGAGCACTCTATCAAATCTCATGAACGTCGGCGATGGGCAAAGGGTGCTGCTCCACGAGACTACAACCTGACAGATGAAACGGTACTTCCAGCCAGGGACATCATCATGAAAAGTGACCAGAACAAGAAGAGCTTCATCAAGCACATGTGTACTGCAGAGAACCCCAATGGATCTGGGCACATCATCGGCGAGGAATGTCCATATACACACAAAGAACAGATGTCAAACTCGTCAGCTACCTTCTTCATCTGCACCAACAAACAGAGCATATCCAAGTCCTCACTGATGATACGGATATCTTCGTCCTACTGGTATACTTTGTGTGGTGCTATAATTCCCCTGCTCAGGTATCCATGAAGAAGTACAACGGCAAAGTCATTGGCATCAACGCAACGGCCATGGCACTTGGAGACAGATGTCAAGATTTGCTTCCTGCTCATTCCCTCTCAAGCTGCGATAGCGTATCATACCCATATGGCAAAGGGAAGGCTTCCTTGTGCAGTATGCTACTGAAATCTAAGGTTCCACTTCGGCCATTTGCAGATCCTGATGCATCAGAAGAGGACTGGACAAGGGAAGGCTTCCAATTCTTGTCCTATTTGTATGGAGGTGTGGTGGCATCAACACTAGATGGGCTGAGATATCTACTGTTCAGCCAAAAGCAGGATCCACCAAAGATTAAGAGCCTTACTCCAACGAGCGAAGCTGCACTACAGCACATCAAGAGAGCCCATATCCAGGTACTAACATGGCGAGCGGCAGACCAGCTACACTCACCAGATCTTGATGTTAGTCAGTATGGATGGGAGTTGAACAAAACCCTTCTTTGCCCTGTCAATAGCACTTCCACTGCTGCCCCACCATCCCTCATGCAATTTGTGGCATGTGGTTGCAAATCGAGCATGCCATGTGGGAGCCTCAAGTGCAGCTGTCGGGCAGGAGGGCTTTCCTGCACGACATCCTGTAAATGTGGAGCAGATGAGGGATGCTCGAACGAACATACAAAACATGAATCTGCCCCATTCATGGATGGCGATGAGAACGACGAGGACGATTATGAGGAAAATGCAGAGGACTGATGGATTGGATCCTGAAACCTGAATCATGTGAAATGATGTGTCACAAACGCTTTATGTATGACACGTATGGCAACCTAAATGAATAAGACAAAACACCATGTCTGTTTGTTATATTGGTTTATGTACTATTTCCCAAAGAAATACTACAATGTAGTTAAAAGCCATTTGACATATTTCAAATTCATCTTGTGAAAAGTGTATCTCTGCATATGTCAGATCTTATTCCGCATTTAGTTTGGTTTACTTATGTATCCATCAATTGCTTTGTTTAATATTGTTTTCATTAATTGTATAAATAGGATTGGGACTTGCTTATTCCAATTTGATACATATTTGAGGTACAACCACTACATTTATTATTATTTTAATAGCAAAAATATCACACTGAAATGAGTATTTCACAATATTTTTCAGTTTGAGTTGTCGATGACAATTGCTTGTGAATGTATACTGTGGCATGTATATTTGCTCTACAATGATAATTTTTACATCATGAGAACAGTACTTCAATGTCCTTTCTTCTGGTGTACTATATGTAGTGCTACATCCTAAGTTTGAACTGATACTATAGCTGATATACAAACACTACCACCTAATGCCGCAAAAAATGCCAGTTTGATCCAATATGATGTCATATCAAAAATGGCTTATAAAAAAGATTGTTCAAGGGTGCCAGAGTGGCACCCTCTTGATTCTCACTACCAATAACCCTATCTAGCACAATCAGCAATAAAATTGCATTAGTACGCACTTTCACACCTCTGTGAGTCGGCCCCCTCACTATTGGCAAAGAAAATAAATGTACACCAAATACGACACATAATGCACCTGCCATGCATCTCTTTGTTATATTCGATATATATAGGATATGAGATACACGTAGCATGTAAATACACATATGACATATCTTGGTTGGTTGTTGGAGTTTAATGTCCTGACAACATCCAAGGTAATATCTGGACTGGTACCGACTTATGACAGTGCACACTCATGGTGGCTTTATAGTGCTGCCCGACTGGGAGACTAGGACGCCAGCCTGACATCCCACTCAGTCACGTTATCCTGAGACTGAGCCAACCAGTCCTTACCCTGTCCTAATAATGCCGAATGCCAGGCTAGGAAGCGATAAGTATCAATTCTTAAGCCATTGGTTTGATTCGACCAAGGTTCGAACCCGTTGTTTCAAATTCCACGATCTACCAACACGGGAGACGGACGCTCAACGCATTCCGCCATTCCATCTGTTTGTTTGACATCTATATATAATTGTCATATCATGTGTATATGATATGTAATATGTGACGTGTATAATTATGACATCAAATTCAAAAAGGCAATGTTCTCTTCATTTGAAAAAAAAAGATCCCATTAAAGATATGTGATGTGGCATGATCAAATATGTGATGATCAAATCATTCATAAGCTAGTAAATGACATCTATGAGACTGGATTTTTACCATTGAATATGAATGAATCCATATTTGTACGACTCCCAAAGAAGCTAAAACCAACATTGTGTACTGAGTACAGAACACTAAGCCTGATGAGTCATATGTTGAAGATGATCCTGAAAATAATTTTACTGAGAAACAGACAGAAAATTGAAGAACAAATCAGTAATGTACAAAGTGGGTTTATATCTGGAAGAGGTACACATGAAGGGATTTTCAATATGAGAATGATTTGTGAACGTTATTGTGAAGTGAACCAGGATGTTTATGCCTGCTTTATTGACTATGAGAAGGCCTTCGACCGAGTCAATCATGAACTGTTAATCAAATGTTTACAAGATATTGGTGTCAATGGCAAAGACATTAAACTAATTGTGAACTTATACTGGACACAACATGCATTTATAAAAATGGAGCAGGGCCTATCGGATGAAGTTATGATTAAACGAGGAGTTCGACAGGGGTGTGTATTGTCGCCATGTCTATTTAACCTGTACACAGAGATGATTTTCAGACACATTGAAGATTGCAAGGGAGTGACAATAGGTGGCATGAACGTCAACAATGACAGTGTAATACTAGCAGACAGTGAGAAAAACCTACAAGATATAGTGAATAGAATCAATAAAGCTGGAATACTATTCAACATCAAGATGAATACCAGGAAGACCAAAACAATGGCTATAAGTAAAAAGACAGATAAACCAAATGTCAATATAACCATAGATGGCACAAACATAGAACAAGTATCCGAATTCATATATCTCGGACAAAAGATTACAAATGATGGGAGATGTGAGGAAGAAATTAAAAGAAGGATAACAATAGCCCGAACAACATTCTCCAAAATGTATAGAGTGTTAACATCAAGTAAGATATTAATACAAACAAGGAAGCGTATTCTTCAGTGTTATGTGTGGTCTACTCTAATGTATGGGGCAGAGACATGGACAATCTCTAAGAAAATGTATAAACGTTTAGCAGCATTTGAGATGTGGACTTATCGAAGGATGATGAAAATATCATGGACAAAGAAGATCACAAACAAAGAAGTTCTCAGAAAAATTAAAAATAAGAAACGCTTGTTTGCCACTATACAGACAAAGAAACTTATTTATTTTGGCCACATCATTCATCAGAGTTCAATATACCGTACATTGTTGGAAGGGAAGGTAAATGGCAGCAGAGGGAGAGGGAGACCAAGAACATCATGGTTTACGAATATTTCACAGTGGACAGGCTTGAATTATTCAGAGTCTATCAGAACAGCACAACATCGGGACAAGTGGAGAACCATTGCATCCAACCCTCGACTAGAGGACGGAACTATTGATTGATTGATTGATGTGGCATGGAGTAGCTTCGAACCATCACATGTACTATTTAATTATGGTACATGGATATTTGTAATTGTAAGTATGATCATTACCATTCCGGGGGGACTACTGCAGTGATGTCCACTGACATCCATAGGTGTGTTTGTTTCTTGTTGCTTTACGTCCTTGCAACATCTAAGGTCATATCATGACGGGGGAATCCATAGGTGAAATATAACTAAGAAATGTAGGAGTAAATGTAGGTTGATTGCATTAGTGACCCTTGATAGCATAATGGTTATGACACCAATCCCTGAATTGCAGAAGTCTGGGTTCGAATCCCATTCTCGTCGCAATCTTTCATAATTTTAAAAACCCTCCACACTGCACATATAAATTATAAGTGATGCACAATGACTGTTCTCAAAGCATATTTTCCGATACTACTGACATGAGTTCTCAAACAATGATTGTTCTCAGACCTTATTCTCCGATACTACTGATATTAATTGATACACAAAACCACATCGAATGTTACGCGGACAGATTCAAGTTTAGATGTATTAATGTGTCTGATGTACATATTCAAATGCTGCGCATCTCTTTCATGTTGTGTGTCTACCATGTTAATAGTACTATTCTTTCTTTCCATTGTAGCAAACCTTTGTATATGTTATACCATATTATATACCTGAATGAATATAACATAATATGGCTTGAAGACAAGTACAGTAAAACCTCTCTAAATCGACCGGTAGTGGGACCGACTTTAAGTGGTCCATTTACGGAGGTGGTCGGTTTAGAGAGTTAGAATATGGTTGCAATGGTATTGTTGGGACCTAAATAAAGCGATCGATGTAGGAGAGTGGTCGATATGTGGAGGTGGTCGGTTAGGGAGGATTTACTGTATCTCGATACTAAAATAAATACCTTTATTCACTGAATATGATTAAACCAAATGTAATGAAACCTCAAAGTATAGAACTACACAATTTTAATAGAATTCAACATAGAATAACTGCAGTTGTTGGTCCTCAGCACTTAACGTTACAGCGACACAGTAATCCCTCACCTCTCCCAGCTAAAACCCATGCTACGTGGACAAAATCCATTTGGAGTTACAGAAAAGGATTGCAGCTACGTGTAGCTGCCACCAGTTCTTAAGTCAACAACTGCTAGTCCCTGTTCGCCCTCTCTCATGCCTGCTCTCTCCCTGCGTGTCCACCCCCCCCCCCCCCCTGCCTATCGACCCCTCCCCCCCATCGACATTTGACAAACAACTATTATAACTCAATGACTCGGGACCCACTACCGCTATTTTAGACCCATTACCACCACTGAATAACTACATCTTCAACCAGCAATGCACACAATATAAACCACTATACATGCACAACATGGCACTATTTAAAGACTAACCGTTATTAAAACCAAATCTAACTGATATACAAACACAGCATATGATTTAACCACTAGTATACATTACTGCACACTCTATCTTGATGCATATACCTTGCACTATGTTGAGTACCTATGCTGTACACTATGTAGCATAGGCTGCTCCCCCCCTTTCTTTTATGTTCAGAATGGGTTGTGCTGCACACAATGCAACACATTCCAGTTCCACTATGTACAGATGAAATGCGACCACTCCAACGGCTGGAAGACCAGTGCCCCGGCGCTGACAAAATATGTATTCAGATGAATACAAATATTTAAAAAAAAATTTTTTTTGCTCAGCCTGTATGTGGTGAATGCGTAATCAGGTTTGACTCTGGCAATGTGATGCATCATGGGTAAAAAAGAAATAAAACGGGGATCCCCCTACCAAGATCCACATTGAAATATCCCGTCACTACTATATTTAGAAGGCAGCCACTATTGTGTTGACGTTGTGAAAGGGTATTATGAATTAATTTAAAATAATTCCTAAAAGTGGAAATTATTTTAAATATTGCCTTCTGACAAAACAGTAATAGGTTACAAAATACTCAAAACCATGCTCATAGAACAGCAAATAGAGGCGACGTAAATGCAATTCACACCAGATTGATGGTTGTGTCGTGGGCCAGTGTGCTAAAGATGACACCACCTAGGCTCCCTGATGTCACCATACTACCCACGCCTACCTGTCTGTGCGGCTCCTTGCCTGAGAGGTCAGTGCAAACCACTACAGTTGCATAGTCCGATGCTTTTGGGTTTCTGTCACTTTTCTGAGATAAATATATTAAATTGATTGTTTGTATCTACCTTACTTTACTTTGAAGTAACTTTTATTTTAAAACGGCTAACTTTTGAGATATTTGAAGTGCAAACGTCTTGAATGAGTGAGGTCACTCATTCGGTGTCATTGCTGGACATGGCAGGCTCAAGGCCGAAGCTCTCCCCCCCCCCCCGGCCACTACTGTGGTGGTGGTGGGGGGGGGGGGGGGAGTGAGTGATGAGGGGGGGGGGGGGAGAGGGGGGAAGCCATCTTCCCCCCTCCAGCCTATTTAACAACTCCTGCCAGCCATCATGGCCAGGCACTATCCTGGGGTCTTCTGGAGCCACCGAAGCTGGTCAGTCTTCTCCAAATGCCTGCACTGACCACTTCCCACCTCCAATTTTGCCCTCTACTGTTATCTCATATTTTTATCATTAACTATTGCTATTGTACTTTAACATAATTGATTACTTGTTTGTTACATCGTTCACATGACTCATATGCCCTCATCACATTTCATTTTCCCAATATATCGGGGCCTTCACTCGTTCGCTTCTTGCCCGATGATACACAGTCAATGTACATGCCGCCGGGCGGGCAGCGCCCGAATAAAAGCCTTGATTAACCCACTCATGCCTCTGAGTCAGCTGTGTCCGTGAGCAATGATGTACAATTAGTTTTGGCAAGCACACCAACATTCTGATACAATAGGCTTTATCAGTAATAGGTTATATTAATTTGCCTCACTGGTCCCTGATATGAGGCAATAATACTCAATAAGTGCATTAGTATTTAAGTTAGATATGCAGAATCAAATCTAGATAATTGCTTTGTTTTTGAAAATTTGATGCTTCATCGGACTATGTAGTTACCTGATCGAAAACTGGAGTACACACCTGCTATCACTTATGTTTATCAGACCCAATGATACAAATTACATAGACCACACCACCACAGTAAGTTCCCAAACCATTCACAAATAGACTGATTAGAGCATGCTGTTTACAATGATTACAACCTATGGAATGAACTCCCAGTCAGAATTAGACAATTAAAAAATAACTAAAATTTAAGGAGCTAGAAATAATCTACCAAGCAAATCAGACCCTTCTAGAGGGATAAGATCAGGGTAGTCTCCTTATCTAGCTAACACTCTAACAGGGGACATGCAGCTCCATCTATGCCATGCGCATTCACTACTTGTGCTCACTCCTAGGGCAATGCCTCAAGTTAGCCATCTTTCAAAGTATGTTACTATCAATATTTGGGAACACCCTTAATAACATGTGGTTCAGTAAAGTGGTCCACTATTAACATAGCCATAGACAATGTACTTCCACTGAATGCGGTGGCCTAATCAGTAGAGCACAGTCATCCCATGCGCAAAGTCAGGAATTTGATTCCTGGTCGAATCAAAGCAATGCCTTACAAAATTGATACTTGTCACTACCTAACCTGGTACTTTGCATAACTAGGATAAGGGATGGACTGGTTAGCTCAGTGTCAGGATGATGTGACTGTGTGGGAAATTTACTCATGGTGCAGTTGGCCTGGTCTCCAAGTGGGACAGTACTATAAAGTCACCATGAGTGCACACTGTCATAAGTCAGTACCCATCCCTGGTATGACCATAGATGTTGCCAGGACGTAAAACCTCAACATCAATTTAAATACTATCGGCCAGAAATTTACAATTTCCCCAAAATATTGTTCCCATTACTACTAACAATCAATTTACTCGAACTACTTGAAGTAGTCAAAAGAGTGCATGTGTTAATTTTCTAATCCCACCATGTGCCCAAAGACCATCTAACAACATTGATGAAACACACCCTTCTACTAACACTACATCTTAAAACCCCATCCCCATCAGCATAACACGTAAGCAATATGCAAACCTGGGAAATGAAACCATACACCTAATCGCATTGTAACTTAGTGCCCAAAGCAATATACATACACCTGCGTTTTTAATATACCCGAACCATATGTTACAATCCAACCCAGCAGGCTCAATCTCAGATTACATGTACACAAATCATCATCATCATTATCATCATGCTGTCGGTTGCGATGCGACAAAGACTGCTTTCTTTACCTGACTGCCGCTCTCCATTTAGCTCTCTGCTGTGAGAGTTGCGTCCATGAGTCGGTCTTAATGTCTCTCAGCTTCAGGTTTCTCTTGATGGTATCCTTGAACCGGAGACGAGGGCGCCCTCTCTTTCTGTAGCCAGAAGACACAAATACCTCCCACATATATACTGTCACTTGTCCACCTCAATCCCACCCAATTTCAGCTTAATGCTAATGGATAGCACAGTATATATTACATTTCATCTCATATGGAAGCTTCCAAACAATACCCCATGTAAATCATGAAATAGATAACATTGTCATTTCACCTGATAGATAACATTGTCATTTCTGATGACAATATCAGACTGTATATACATTGTAAATAGCTGCATTGTAACACTGCTTGAAGACCAGTGGCTGGCACTGACACAATATTGTATTCAATGAATAAACTATATTTACAACAATAACACAGTGGCCTATCTCTGATACAGGTGTGCCCCATGACCTAGTTATGACCTAACTGTAGGCTAAATGTGTATATAAATGTGCGCTGACCTAAGAACTGACTTGCCTAACAATAGTTTTACTGTGACCTAATTGTTTTCTCACCATGACCTGACACTGTGACCTAATTGTTTCTTACCATGGCCTGACACTGGCATCAATGCTGTCCACTAGTCGTTTTCATAGTGCCTAACTATTGCTCAACTGTAGCTGAAGTGTGACCTAACAGTGGCCTTGCTGTGATATAATTGTGATATAACTGTGACCTAACTGGGATGTAGAGGTGTGACCTAATTCTACTGTAAATGTGTTGTCACTGCGCTTTATATGTGACATGTATGTGAACTATGTGGCCTATATGTGGGGTATGAGTAACACATTTGCAACATATACATGGCTTATCCGTGACCTGGCTGTGACCAAATTTTGACCAATGTGTGATATAATAACTGTGACATACCTGTCATATAACGGTGACCTATATGTGACCTAAATGTGACTATATACAACGTACATGTGACATAATTGTGACCTAACTGCGACCAAGCAGTGAGCTAACTGTGACTTATATGTGACTTTCATGTGACATCACTTTGACCTGACTGTTACCTACATGTGAGCGATATCTGACTTGCATGCTACCTAACTATGACCTATCCGTGAGCTATATGTGACTTATTTGTTACTCAATAACTGTGACTTATATGTAAACTAACTGTGAGCTAAGGATTTAACTAACGCTGACCCATGTGTACTTTATTGTGGCATAATTGTAGCATTCTTGTGACTTTACTGTGGCCTTATTATGTTCTTATTATGATCTTATTGTGTGTGACCTTATTATGGCAGTATTGTTGTCTTATTGTAACCTGGTATCTTTATACTGGCCTTATTTTGACATTATGATGGTCTTATTGTCCTCTTATTGTGGCCTTATTGAAGTCTAATTGGTACTTTATTGTGGGATTATTAAGACCTTATTATGCCCTATATTTGGCCTTATTCTGACCATTGTATGACCTTGTGTGGCATTTATAGCCTTTCTCTCACCTTTTTTTATAACATTGTTATGTTCTTTTGCGGCCTTATTGTGGCCTTATTGTGGCCTCATTGTGGCCTCATTGTGACCTTATTATGGGAGTGAGGTGACCTTATTGTGACCTTATTGTTGGAATGATATGACCTTAATGTGAGCTTATTGTTGACGTAGGGCGACGTTATTGTGACCTTATTGTTGCATTATTGTAACTTTCACATGACCTTATTTTGCCTTTAGTATGACCGTATTGTGTCCTTATTGTGTCTTTATCGTGGCCTTATTGTGACCTTTTTGTGGCCCTACTATGCTCTTAACCGTATCTATTGTGTGGCATGGCTGGTGGGGGGGCATTGTGCCTGACCCCACCTGACTATTCCTAAGTCAGTAGATGCGAGTCGTCTGCCTCACAAACGCTGCGTCCATTCCAAACCGGAAGTACTACAAAATGGCGTTATCCTCTGAACCACCCGGCCTCGGTGTCATAAATTAAGGCAGCTGACAATGCCTGCGTGACGTCAGTCTCACTTAGAAGCATGTAGGTGTGGTACCGCATTGTGCTGGCGGGAATGAATACATGCATATCCAGTCAGAATTCTATACATGCATGACCTTTCAAGGTCACTCAGATAACCCTCTCGCTGACGGCTGTGCGTGCATGGGGAAGAACTGCTATCTGGTGGTGTTAAAAGGCGCTTTTCAACTGTAGTCGTTGTTGGCGCTAAATGTCGTTTGCAGTCAAAAGTAATGTGGCAGCAGACAACATTTTGCTGCTTATACAACAAGAAAGACATTGGTAATAATTAATTCCATAAGCTTACATGGTAATGTTAGTATCGCCTGCTGTTACCAGTGAGCTGACAACAGACGAAATTTAGTTGGAAATTAGGTAAAGTGAAACAGCAGTCACGTGACAATGATGAGTGTAACCATAACTGGTTAATTCAAAGACTGTGGTATGTGATGTCCTGTTTGTGGGAAAGAACATATACAAGACCCCTTGCTGCTTATCGGAAAGAGTGCCCTATGTGCTGGTAGTGCATTTTCTCCAAAGAAATATGTCTGAATGACCATATGTTTGACGTCCAATAGCCGATGATACAAAAATCAATGTGCTCCAATAAAAAATCAATGTGTTAAATAAAAAACGCTTTACTTTTTGTGTGTGACAATGATGTGATATCAGACGATGTTTAATTGGCCATGATAATAGCAATGAGCTCGCAGAACCCTGAATGTATTTAGTTGATATCACATCATATTTAAATTCTACTAAATAATATATGAATCAAAGGAAATTAATTTCAATCGTCCAATAATGGGATGGACTGACGGCGGGCAGCATTTAACTACCAACAAGTCTACAACAAGAGGTAGCAGTAAATTAAATAATGCGACACAAATATTTACCACTAATTAGATTACAGCAGACGAGTGTATACATAGATCCTAGTTAATAAAACTAGACAGCATTCGGTGAAGACAAAAATCAACAACACTGCATCTAAGTTGGTTTCCCATTAGAGCAGACGACATTGTTTTCCTCCGAGCAGCCGACAATACACATTCCGCGGTTGAGTGCTGTGGCCACCACACGTAGTTTCCACGATGTCCATTGGTGAGTCTGCGCACTGAGCCTTACCGGGACGCTGTACAGTTAGGGTCAATCAAGGTCAGACAGAGGTCGGCGAGACGCAGGGGTCACCGAATCAGGCACCTGTATGTGAGTGAGTCACTGTGTGCGAATATACTCACCGACATCCGGAATGACCGGTTGCTGGTTCCTGGCACTCATGGCGGCGGTTTGCCGACTGTGGCAAGGAGATAAGGGGTGCTTGTGCTACATGTATCTATCTGATAAATGGACACAATTACACAAAGTCCAAGTGTGGGTGATTCGGCGCCAAACAACAAATCCTTGATGATCTGATTGACTTTGATGACAATCATACAAAAAACACTGTAGATATGTCGATGAGGATTCTGTTAATTGCTTGCATAACTTCATGCTCGTGTCAAACTTCGCCTGCAGTGCTGACATCAACATGATTATGTAACAATGATATGCCACTGGAGTCGATTGTCATGGGAATGAAGTTATGTTCTTCCCACCTCTGCTTCTTCGTTCATCCCTGCCCTGGCCAGTACAGCTCCCTCCTTGTTGACCTGTTCGTGTATTTTGATCCCCCCTTTACCCCTCCTGCCCCCACCCCCTTCTGTGCTTCCCCCAACATACACAACGCACCTGATTGATCCACTGCCTGCCTACCTCATTACTGGTTAGGGCAGGGAAACCGAAGAAGGACAGTTTGGAATGAGCACCACTTTATACCCATACATTTATCAGGTTCGTCAGCATGTACACCATTTATAATCAGTGTATGAGGCTGCAGCTGAAAAGGAGTGCTGACGTAAGCATGAAATTGTGCGAGCAGATAATAATGAGAAAATCACCAACCGTTCCAGTGCTTTTAGCGATCAATAAATATTAACCAGACGGTGTGAAAGTACAACGTCTGAACACTTTGACTTCTGGATACTGAATGGTTTATTCATGGCCTACGGCACGCTTGACCCGCCGGCTAAACTTTCCATGATGTCATCTCATTAGCATATTCCTTGGTCTCAAAGTCTGCATCTCATTAGCATATATTAACCACAGTTCTATACGTCTACTACGCATATATCACAGATGGGATGGCCAAATGAGTTAGAGCGTCCGTCTCCCGTGTTGGTAGATTGTGGGATCGTGGGTTCGAATCCTGGTCGAGTCAAACCAATGACTTAAGAATTGATAATTGTTGCTTCCTAGCCAGATGCTTGGCATTACTAGGATAGGGCAATGCTCAGTGGAATGAGGAAGATCAGTCGTCTGCGACTGAAATTTCCCCCGGTTAAACAACTAATGTAACAACAACAACAAATATTTATATATCAATCAGTTGGATATAAGAACACACCACACATAATTTACTTAACGGGAACAAATGGAGACAAGACAGATGTGGAAATAGCAAAAATTTAATGGAGATCATAACCTGCAGGCAGGCCGGTCTTGTGGAGAACATATCGATTTTGTGTCTCGTATCATGCGTTGATAGCAAATAACGTATAATGTATCACGATGGATAGCAGACCTGTAAGGTTGTATCATGAGTTCATTGTCAGTCATATCATAACTTGATTAGTGATTAGAGATCATAGTAGTTGAATGTTGTGTTAGTGTGAGGATAAAGCATAGGGTCAATCAGGATAATAGAGAGAGAGAAGGACTAGCTCAGACCAGCAGCCCTCAACCCCCACCCCTTACCTCCTTCAGCATCGGGTGGGTGGGTGGGTGAAGCGACTTGCATGGACAGGAGCGATCGTGAGAATGAAGTAACCGGGAGTAGTAAGTAGGCAGGTAGTGTGAGCGAGAAAGTAGTGCAAGAAAGAAGTGCCTGAGTTCCCGCCAGTAAATTATCCATGTTGACTCGCCAACATGCGTAATTTACTTAACGGGAACAAATGGAGACAAGACAGATGTGGAAATAACAAAAATGTAATGGAGATCATAACCTGCAGGCAGGCCGGTCTTGTGGAGAACATATCGATTTCGTGTCTCGTATCATGCGTTGATAGCAAATAACGTATAATGTATCACGATGGATAGCAGACCTGTAAGGTTGTATCATGAGTTCATTGTCAGTCATATCATAACTTGATTAGTGATTAGAGATCACAGTAGTTGAATGTTGTGTTAGTGTGAGGATAAAGCATAGGGTCAATCAGGATAATAGAGAGAGAGAAGGACTAGCTCAGACCAGCAGCCCTCAACCCAAAATAATGCCGACGGCTGATGGTACCGCAGAAATAGTAGTCTGCGGTAAATATGTGGACACAGCATCACTGCTCCACGGACCTGCTTGCTTTATATCGGACAACGGAACTCCTGCTGCTGCACAGGCCTGCATTGCTCCCCTCCGAAGACTGTGCAGAGTAAAGGAGCGTTCAGGCCCAAACAATACGTTTGTAGAGAGTGCAAGGACTTTCGTTAAGCCTACCGCGGTCAGAGGCACCCCAGAAGGAAGGATAAAGGCAGGAGAGCTAGGAGGCGGGTTAGCGAAATTTCTATATCTCAACCAAGCAGAGACCGGGCAGCAAGAAGAGGCAGGGATTCTCGGGAGTAGATAATTCAGTGGTGGTTGGGACTTGCACCTGGTCTTTGATGACGTGATCGAGACACAGAGCCCCTTGTTAGTCATGGTTATATCAGAGGCCCTAATGGTATGTGGGCCGACAATAGTCGATGTCAATGACGTTACATTACTCTGACGAGATAATGTGAAATAGATCATAAGTAGAGCGGCAACATATACCAGTGCCTGTTCACCTAGTGATAAAAGAAACTGAATTATACGGTTGAGGTCATCTGGGGTCAGCGGAGCTGCTCGTAATGGAATATGTGTTGAGTTATTGACGACACCTTTCTTTAATAACGTAACATGATAGGCATTGAAATTAGTAACATCTCCCCCAAGAGCCTCTATAGCAGTCTTAGCACCGCTGAGGTAATTAGCAAGAGCACCTGGGGATTTTAAGCATGCATTAAGGAACATGATAAAAGAGAGAATGTCATAGACTGAGGGCTTCATCGTGTCCACATGATGACGTATGCAGAACCTTTGATAGGTTTGAAGGTGGAGTCGTTTGTTCGCCCAAGTCCCTCTAGAGAGAGCCTCAGACAGAGCAGATACTAGTTGGAGGTGATGTGTCAAGCTGTACCCTGGAAGATAGAAGCAGAAAAAATGGCTATCTTCCAGGAACATGATAATGTCATTTAAAGAGAAAAATCTACATTTTTCAATGAGAACTCAACTGTCAGCTTCGTTAAGTTAAGGCGTTGGCACTCACGCATTGCTGCAACTTTCGCCTGAGGATTATGTGGCATCCTACTTAGATTATCGGCCAGCACTAAAGCCGAGCCTTCTTTATGTACGATTGTAATATCACAGCTATTTAAAGCCGAGAGCAACCAAATTTGCCTTGCAAATGCAGTTAACATTCCATCCCTTCCTCCACCTGAAGCCAAGACTTGTTGTGACACCAAGTTGTCAGTATTTACCACTACATTATAGTTCCTCGGCATACTAGGCAAAAGAAAGGTAAGCGCCATAACCAAGTTAAACGCTTCAAGCTGGTTTATATACTTCAACTTTGCAACAACCTCCGCCGGGTACTCCGCTGCATAATATGCAACTGGGGAGAAAGCCCCTGCCGCTCTCAAAGTAGAATCGCACTCTATTATCCAAACGCTCACTGGCTTCAGAGGAAGTAGGACAATGCTATTGAACTTAGCTGCGAATGTCAAAAAACACTCGATATCTTTAAGTATCTCAGGAGAGAACGGGTGCTGGCCAGCATTCGGTGAACTCCTGATCGCTGCAAGGACACGGTTCATAAATGCTCTTGCCGGCTTAATACACTTCGCTATATGTTCCATCTTCCCTGCTATACTTTGGAGTTGCTTCTTTGAAGCTACCTGCTTGTCTTTCCAAGACCGACACTCATCGAGAACATCTTCTAGCTTTTCCTCTGGAATAGTGACAGTCAGATTAGTGGCATCTATGGAGAAACCTAACCAGACCAGCTTATTAGCCGGAGGAGTACATTTATTGGGTGCCAATGCTAATCCTAGGCAGGCAGTAACTTTAAAGAAATAGTTATAGGCCTCAGTTGCCCTTTCTTGTGTCTTCTCTACCCCGACAAAATCATCCAGGTAACACAAACAGAAGTAACCTTTCTGCCGCATCAACCATACTACTGCCCTCGTGGTCCTGGCACATGCAAGTGCCGAGGTGCGACAGCCAAAAGGCGGCGCTATATCAATATATATATCTTCTTCTAACATAATCCCTAATAGTGGGGCCGAAAGCGGGCAGACCCTGAGCTGTCGGTAAGCCCGTGCGAGATCTGCTGCCCATAGAAAAGAGGACATTCCAGTAACGATTAGCCTATCGGATAGTGTTGTGACAGAGGGAAGGGAGAAGGAAAAAGGCCTACCTTGATAAGAACCCTTTTTTATCCCTGAATTCACACTAGCTCCCAGCGGAAAACTGAGATCTATGATTACACGTCTTTCAGCAGAGTCTTTTTTAGGCCTAGTCATCATTGGACTAATCTGCAGCCAAGGACGAAAGGGGGGCGCCCTGAATGGCCCAAGCATGGCACTGAAATCACACTCCTTCTTTATAAATGATGCTACGTGTGTTAATAACTCATGTCTAGGAGCATGATTCTTAAAGGTTGGAGTTGGTGGAAAACTAGCAGAGTAATCAATTGGCCACCCGAATTCCAAGTGATCGATTAAGGATATGTCAGGATAATCGACGAGCATCGCCCTCCAATTACCTATATTCAAACCTGACGGAACAGGAACTCTCGCTTCCAGATAGTTAGGCGGTCCTGTGACTCTTACTGCAGCATAAATCTCAAGATAAACATTACAATCTCGCCACATAATAACATCAGCTACTGGCCAAAATGACAAGAGTGTCGGCCTATAAGCAATAGGTGATGGCGGGGCATAAGCCTCGACACCCGAGGAAGACAACTGGTCATCAACAAAGACGAAGCCTGGATCAAAACAATCACACATGAAATCATTCGTTAGATCAATATCAGTAACATCATCATATACATGCGAAACAGAATTATCAGTCATGACAGGAATATCAATAATAGGAGGCAACAGATGTGAAGTAGTTAACATAAGGTCCGACTCATCAACTTTGTCTATGAATGCAGTCTCAGCCGGCGGAGCCCCACTGGCCCCAGGCAGCCGAGTATGACCTAGTACCTCAGCGGACCCGGTCAGCTGTTCACACGGAATGTCAACACACCGCCGAAGCCCTGAGAGTTGTTGACACCCGTGACCGTTGACACTCGCAGGCAGCACCTCGCCACCACCGCCAGGTGCTTCAGACTGGGCTCTCAGCTGGTCCGAACCAACCAACCGCAACGGGACAGCCGGTGAACACAACACCCGAGAAGTATCAACAAGACTCACTTTTGGTGTTGCAGCAGTCGTCGTCTGCGTGGGCTTCTTATCGAGGAACCGACGCTTCTTCAAACAATCTTGCTCACGATGTGACAACAGCCTCTTATACCTCAGGGCACACCATGCACAATTATGAATGTAGCGGCCTGGAAGCACTCCATGTGACTCGGTGAAGCCACACTCATCCCCCCAATTCCACTTATGGCACAGGACACCATTTACTTCCTTCACGTAATCCTCACGGGGATTGATCGGCTGCGTCGACTGCTGTTGTTGCTGTTGAGGCACGACGGACGACGCCGCCTGGGCCAAAGGCGGAGCCATAGCCTGCTGCCTCCCCGCCGCTGACTGATAAGCAAAGTGCTGAAACGCCGCCTGCGACTGCTTCATTGCGGCGGAGCAGACATCACGTTGTAAATCTTTGATCACTCGTTCATTCGCCCAGTCATTTTTAATTCTTCCGGCTGCTATCCTTTTGAAAACCTTTTCTGACCAGCGTCGACACGTCGGCCAGTCCCAGGTCTCCGCTAGTTCAGCCAACTCCTCTTCATGCTGCGTGAGTGCCGGCAGCCAATCCGAAGGGAGAGACGGGTGTGCCGCTAACCTTTTCAAGGCGCCAAAGTATTCCGGCCACGTCGCCTCCCCCATCTGTATCGACCTGCACGCATCCCCACGTGCAATGAATTTATGCGGTTGAAAAACTGTACCTTTAGGCTTCTTGAACGCTGCCGACCCGTCCAACAACAACTCCACCAACGCCGAAGCAGTCTGGTGCGCATGAACCGCCGGCGCCACAGCTGTAGGTTGTTGTGGCTCGGCTACTGATGACACCTGCATGGCCGCCATTACAGAATGGGGCGGGGCCACCACCTCTGGCAACGAACCCACACCCATACCGGACCCCTGAGTGCGGGGCAACTGTTGAGGCGCCTGTGGGAGATCGTGAACCACCGCCACAGCTACTGTAGACTGAGGGGCCACTGGCAGGGGAAACACCACCGGTGACCGCGGGGGTGACAGCGAACTGACATTCAATGGGCGTATCCTCTCATGGGGAGACCAACGCGCCTCCAAATCCGTGACACGGACTCCCAACTCCCTATTCCTAATGAGCACTTCTTTTTGCATTTCAAAGACTGTCATACTGTCAGCGTCCGGAAAATCCGGCACCGCCGACGTTGACGGCACCGGCTCTGGCCTCCTCACCAACCCAGCACGCCTAGTCACAGTGGGCGTTTCCACCTGCTCCACTTGCCGAACAACTCTCAAACTTTTCTTCCTTGCCTTCAAGACAGCAGCACAGGTAAACTTTACCTTACCTCCCCGACTTCCTTTCATATCTTTCTTCGGCGCCATACCGACAAACACCACACGAACCAAGCAGCCAAGAGTGAAGCGACTTGCATGGACAGGAGCGATCGTGAGAATGAAGTAACCGGGAGTAGTAAGTAGGCAGGTAGTGTGAGCGAGAAAGTAGTGCAAGAAAGAAGTGCCTGAGTTCCCGCCAGTAAATTATCCATGTTGACTCGCCAACATGCGTAATGAGACAGATAAGGTCAATTTACTTCTCAAGGTGCATGCTAGTCAACGTTCATATGTATTTATTATTATTAGTTTGCTCGATGTGTTGATTACAGGTAGGCAAGTGGATAGTGGATGGGTGGGTTGCGGAGAGGTGTATGTCTGATGGGTGTCAATGGATGGGGAAGGGGAATGGAATCCCGGAGGAAGAGTATCAGTGAGTGCTTGTTGATGGTTGGCTTGAAAGATGAAGCTTGCCAGCTAGTGTATGTGGTTGATTGACAGGTGGGCGCCACCCTACGTTCAATTTCAAATGAGCGATAAAGCCGTTATAAACAACTACACAACTTCCACGCACATATCCACACATCCTCCACATACCAGAACATGAGAATCTAACCGATGATACTAACTGTGAAAGTACAACGTCTGATCACTTTGACTTCTGGTTACTGAATGGTTTATTCATGGCGTAGGGCACGCTTGACCCGCCGGCTAAACTTTCCATGACATCATCTCATTTGCATATCTCTTTGTCCCCAACTCTGCATATCGTTAACATATATTACCCACAGGTATAGACGTCTATTACGCATATATCACACTAACCATCAATGTCTACTTAAACTAGATAACCCGCCCACCTAGATGACTTCACAACACCATGTCACCATGACAACGCCAAGATGTCAACAAATATATGGCCAAATTCTAATCACAAATTTATTCACCATTAATTGTATTTGTGTAAGTCACTGTTAGTGTATATAGCCGGAAATGTAGTGCCTTGGCACTGACAAATGTGTTATTCTTAATAATAAAATATATACCACAAAAACATATTATATATATATATATATATACCACACAAACAATGATCTGATCAGTGTGCGCGATATATGTCAGTGCAAATTCCTAGTAGCTTTATAGTGCTGACCCATTGATATATACATAAATATATATATATTTATAGATATGCTCTATATAATCTATTATGGGAATATACACAAGGACACTATCTATCTCCAGTTCCCTATATTATAGTATACTCATGATATCCTATCTAACTGGTCCTTTGTATTATACAGTATTAACCAACTTGGGTCACCCGAGTCACTTGTTGGCGCACGCGCACATCCTACAGACTCGGGTTGAATAAACGAACACTTTTAAGAACCGACATCACTACAGCACAATAGGATCTAAAGTATTTTACGACCGCATAGTTTAGTTATATTTCCATTTCATTAACCTGGGTTATTTCTTTTTTTTTAAACACTTTAAAACAACAAGTAGGACTTGTACTGGTATCTGTTATCCTACAGGTACCAGCACACATGTGACGTCATCGCTCCTAGCCACCCCCAGCCAAGACGTGGGTTACTGGGGTCGGGTCGTTTTGCACAAGGCACTTGTATTTGTGGACTCCACTCGCGGTGTTCGATTTGAAATTGTAGCACCTTGGGTGACCCGAGTCGCCCGGGTCGTGTTAATCAAATACGGCCTACAGTATTGGCCACACTGGCGCCACCTGTGAGTGGCTCTAAACACTGTATGCCAGCTGCGTCTGGCAATGGTGGCCTGTTTGGACGGTCACATTGTGACTGTATATAATATAATTGATATATTATATATATATTAGTGATCGTTTGTTTATTCTGCTCATAACCGCTCAGAGATTGCACTACGTTTCGGCATTGTGCAGGAATAGTCACAATCCATGCGGACTGATTTTCTTTATCAATAATTTATGTAAACCTACTTGTGGTGTAAAAATCGGGGCGTTCCCAAATTTTAAAATATGTATTCCTGGTTTTCGTTTATATTTTGTACACAGTCAACATTTGTAATGATACCGTGTGCCGGTTTATCCCCACGCCCGACTGAGTCACATTATCTTGTCGTGCTGTGAATGTTGTGTGTTGCCACAAGCTATCATATTGTGTATGCATAGCTTTAGTTGTTGTTCCCCTGTGTGTGGTTTGAATAGCAATGTACGATTGGGGTGATGTTGGATGGGGCTGGGGGTGATGTTGGATGGGGGTCATATTGGATGGGGGTGGGGGTGATGATGGATGTGGGTGGGGCTGGTGTTGGATGTGGGTGGGGGTGGTGTTGGATGGGGGTGGGCGTGATGTTGGGATGGGGTGGGGTGGTGTTGGATAGGGGTGGGGGTGATGTTGGATGGGGGTGGGGTAGATAAAAGATTCACTTGGTACTTGTAGTACACGGGTGAACGACAACGTAGTGTAAATACGGGCAAAAATAGCTTTAGTATGGAACATGAAGTAGAAACTGTGGTTCCATGATCAAATGGCTACATATATTGGCACAGATTTGGTGAAATGGGAGAGAATGCAAAAATCCAAGATGGCGGCCATAGAACGCCGTCGATTTCAATTTTAAATCCTATTAAACTAGCTATTTTATTAGATTTTTCAATTCAAAGGTAGCGGGTAAATATGTTGGATGGTGGTGGGGGTGATGTTGGATGGGGGTGGGGGTGATGTTGGATGGGGGTGATGTTGGATGGTGGTGGTGGTGATGTTGGATGGGGGGGGGGGTGATGTTGGATGGCGGTGGTGGTGATGTTGGATGGGGGTGATGTTGGATGGGGGTGGGGGTGATGTTGGGATGGGGTGGGGTGATGTTGGATGGGGGTGGGGGTGATGTTGGATGCCGGTGGAGATGTTGGATGGGGGTGGGGGTGCTGTTGGATGGGGTGTGGATGATGGTGGATGGTGGTGGGGGTGATGTTGGATGGGGGGGGGGGGGTGATGTTGGATGGGGGGTGGGTGATGTTGGATGGCGGTGCTGGTGATGTTGGATGGGGGTGGGGGTGATGTTGGATGGGGGTGATGTTGGATGGGGGTGGGAGTGATGTTGGATGGGGGTGGGGGTGATGTTGGGTGGAGGTTGGGGTGATGTAGGACGGGGGTGGGGGTGATGTTGGATGGAGGTGGGGGTGATGTTGGATGCCGGTGGGGGTGATGTTGGATGGGGTGGGGGTGGGGGTGATGTTGGATGGGGGTGGGGTGATGTTGGATGTGGGTGATGTTGGATGGGTGTGGGGGTGATGTTGGATGCCGGTGGGGGTGATGTTGGATGGGGGTGGGGGTGATGTGGGGTGAGGGGGTAGGGGTGATGTTAGATGGGGGTGATGGTGGATGGGGGTGGGGTGATGTTGGATGGGGGTGGGGGTGATGTTGGATGGGGGTGATGTTGGATGGGTGTGGTGCTGATGTTGGATGGAGGTGGGGGTTATGTTGGATGGGGGGTGGGGGTGGATGTTGGATGGGGTGGGGGTGATGTTGGATGGGGGTGGTGGTGATGTTGGATAGGGGTGTTGGTGATGTTGGATGGGGGTGGGGTGATGTTGGATGGGGGTGGGTGTGATGTTGGATGGGGGTGGGGGTGATGTTGGGAGGGGGTGGGGGGTGATGTTGGATGGGGGTGGGGGGGATGTTGGATGGGGGTGGGGGTGATGTTGGATGGGGGTGATGTTGGATGGGGGTGGTGGTGATGTTGGATGGGGGTGGGGGGTGATGTTGGATGGGGTGGGCGTGATGTTGGATGGGGGTGATGTTGGATGGGGGTGGGGGGTGACGTTGGATGGCGGTGGTGGTGATGGTGGATGGGGGTGGGGGGTGATGTTGGATGTCGGTGGGGGTGATGTTGGATGGGGGTGGGGGTTATGTTGGATGGGGGTGGGGGGTGATGTTGGATGGGGGTGGGGGTGATGTTGGATGGGGTGGGGGTGATGTTGGATGGGGGTGGGGTGATGTTGGATGGGGTGGGGGTTATGTTGGGAGGGGGTGGGGGTGATGTTGGATGCCGGTGGGGGTGATGTTGGATGGGGGTGGGGCTGATGTTGGATGGGGGTGGGGGTGATGTTGGATGGGGGTGGGGGTGATGTTGGATGGGGTGGGGGTTATGTTGGGAGGGGGTGGGGGTGATGTTGGATTGGGGTGGGGTGATGTTGGATGGGGGTTGGGGTGATGTTGGATGGGGGTGGGGGTGATGTTGGATGGGGTGGGGGTGATGTTGGATGGGGGTGGGGGTGATGTTGGATGGGGGTGGGGGTGATGTTGGATGGGGGTGGGGGTGATGTTGGATGGGGTGGGGGTTATGATGGGAGGGGGTGGGGGTGATGTTGGATGGGGGTGGGGTGATGTTCGATGGGGGTTGGGGTGATGTTGGATGGGGGTGGGGGTGATGTTGGTGGAGGTTGGGGTGATGTTGGATGCCGGTGGGGGTGATGTTGGATAGGGTGGGGGTGATGTTGGATGGTGGTGGGGGTGATGTTGGATGGGGGTGGGGGTGATGCTGGATGGGGTGGGGGTTATGTTGGGAGGGGGTGGGGGTGATGTTGGATTGGGGTGGGGTGATGTTGGATGGGGGTTGGGGTGATGTTGGATGGGGGTGGGGGTGATGTTGGATGGGGGTGGGGGTGATGTTGGATGGGGGTGGGGGTGATGTTGGATGGGGGTGGGGGTGATGTTGGATGGGGTGGGGGTGATGTTGGATGGGGGTGGGGGTGATGTTGGATGGGGGTGGGGTGATGTTGGATGGGGTGGGGGTTATGATGGGAGGGGGTGGGGGTGATGTTGGATGGGGGTGGGGTGATGTTCGATGGGGGTTGGGGGTGATGTTGGATGGGGGTGGGGGTGATGTTGGTGGAGGTTGGGGTGATGTTGGATGCCGGTGGGGGTGATGTTGGATAGGGGTGGGGGTGATGTTGGATGGTGGTGGGGGTGATGTTGGATGGGGGTGGGGGTGATGTTGGATGGGGGTGGGGGTGATGTTGGTGGGGGTTGGGGTGATGTTGGATGGGGGTGGGGGTGATGTTGGATGGGGGTGATGTTGGATGGGGGTGGGGGTGACGTTGGATGGGGTGGGGGTTATTTTTGCGAGGGGGTGGGGGTGATGTTGAATGGGGGTGGGGTGATGTTGGATGGGGGTGGGGATGATGTTGGATGGGGGTTGGGGTGATGTTGGATGCCGGTGGGGGTGATGTTGGATGGGGGTGGGGGTGATGTTGGATGGTGGTGGGGGTGATGTTGGGTGGGTGGGGGTGATGTTGCATGGGGGCGGGGGTGATGTTGGATGGGGGTGGGGGCGATGTTGGATGGGTGTGGGGGTGTTGGTGGATGCCGGTGGTGATGTTGGATGGGGGTGGGGGTGATGTTGGATGGCGGTGGTGGTGATGTTGGATGGGGGTGGGGGTGATGTTGGATGGGGGTGTGGGTGATGTTGGATGGGGTGGGGGTTATGTTGGGAGGGGGTGCGGATGATGTTGGATGGGGGTGGGGGTGATGTTGGATGGGGGCTGGGGTGATGTTGGATGCCGGCGGGGGTGATGTTGGATGGGGGTGGGGGTGATGTTGGATGGTGGTGGGAGTGATGTTGGATGGGGGCGGGGGTGATGTTGGATGGGGTGGGGGTGATGTTGGATGTGGGTGGGGGTGATGTTGGATGGGGGTGGGGGTGTTGTTGGATGCCGGGGGTGATGTTGGATGGGGGTGGGGGTGATGTTGGATGGCGGTGGTGGTGATGTTGGATGGGGGTGGGGGTGATGTTGGATGGGGGAGTGGGTGATGTTGGATGGGGTGGGGGTTATGTTGGGAGGGGGTGGGGATGATGTTGGATGGGGGTGGGGTGATGTTGGATGGGGGCTGGGGTGATGTTGGATGCCGGCGGGGGTGATGTTGGATGGTGGTGGGGGTGATGGATGGTGGTGGGAGTGATGTTGGATGGGGGCGGGGGTGATGTTGGATGGGGGTGGGGGTGGTGTTGGATGGGGGTGGGGGTGATGTTGGATGGGGGTGATGTTGGATGGGGGTGGGGTGATGTTGGGAGAGGGTGGGGTGATGTTGGATGGGGGTCGGGGTGATGTTGGATGGGGGTGATGTTGGATGGGGGTGGGGGTGATGTTGGGATGGGGTGGGGGTGATGTTGGATGGGGTTGGGGGTGAAGTTGGATGGGGGTGGGGGTGATGTTGGATGGGGGTGGGGGTGATGTTGGATGGGGATGGGGGTGATGTTGCATGGGGGTGGGGGTGATGTTGGATGGGGGTGTGGGTGCTGTTGGATGGGGGTGATGTTGGATGGGGGTGGGGGTGATGTTGGGTGGGGGTGATGTTGGATGGGGGTGGGGGTGATGTTGGATGCGGGTGTGGGTGATGTTGGGAGGGGGTGGGGTGATGTTGGATGGGTGTGGGGGTGTTGTTGGATGCCTGTGGTGATGCTGGATGGGGGTGGGGGTGCTGTTGGATGGGGTGTGGATGATGTTGGATGGTGGTGGGGGTGATGATGGATGGGGGCGGGGGTGATGTTGGATGGGGGCGGGGGTGATGTTGGATGGGGGTGGGGGTGATGTTGGATGGGGGTGGGGTTGATGTTGGATGGGGGTGGGGGTGATGTTGTAAGTGGTGGGGGTGATGTTGGATGGGGTGGGGGTGATGTTGGATGGCGGTGGTGGTGATGTTGGATGGGGTGGGGGTGATGTTGGATGGGGGTGGGGTGTATGTTGGATGGGGTGGGGGTTATGTTGGGAGGGGGTGGGGTGATGTTGGATGGGGGTGGGGGTGATGTTGGATGGGGGTGGGGGTGATGTTGGATGCGGGTGGGGTGATATTGGGAGGGGGTGGGGTGATGTTGGATGGGTGTGGGGTGTTGTTGGATGCCTGTGGTGATGTTGGATGGTGGTGGGGGTGATGTTGGATGGGGGCGGGGGTGATGTTGGTTGGGGGTGGGGGTGATGTTGGATGGGGGTGGGGGTGATGTTGGATGGGGGTGGGGGTGATGTTGGATGCGGGTGGGGTGATGTTGGGAGGGGGTGGGGTGATGTTGGATGGGTGTGGGGGTGATGTTGGATGGGGGTGGGGGTTATGTCGGATGGGGGTGGGGGTGATGTTGGATGGGGGTGGGGTGATGTTGTATGGGGATGGGGGTGATGTTGGATGGTGGTGGGGTGATGTTGGGAGGGGGTGGGGTGATGTTGGATGGGGGTGGGCGTGATGTTGGATGGGGGCGGGGGTGATGTTGGTTGGGGATGGGGGTGATGTTGGATGGTGGTGGGGGTGATGTTTGGAAGGGGTGGGGTGATGTTGGATGGGGGTGGGGGTGATGTTGGATGGGGGCGGGGGTGATGTTGGATGGGGGTGTGGGTCATGGGGGTGATGTTGGATGGGGGTGGGGGTGATGTTGGATGGGAGTGGGGGTGATGTTGGATGGGGTGGGGGTGATGTTGGGAGGGGGTGGGGTGATGTTGGATGGGGGTGGGGGTGATGTTGGATGGGGGCTGGGGGTGATGTTGGGAGGGGGTGGGGTGATGCTGGATGGGTGTGGGGGTGTTGTTGGATGCCTGTGGTGATGCTGGATGGGGGTGGGGGTGCTGTTGGATGGGCTGTGGATGATGTTGGATGGTGGTGGGGGTGATGTTGGATGGGGGCGGGGATGATGTTGGAAGGGGGTGGGGTGATGTTGGATGGGGGTGGGGTTGATGTTGGATGGGGGTGGGGGTGATGTTGGATGGGGTGGGGGTGATGTTGGATGGGGGTGGGGTTGATATTGGATGCCGGTGGTGGTGCTGTTGGATGGGGGTGGGGGTGCCGTTGGATGGGGTGGGGGTGATGTTGGATGGTGGTGGGGGTGATGTTGGATGGGGGTGTGGATGATGGTGGATGGTGGTGGGGGTGATGTTGGATGGGGGCAGGGGTGATGTTGGATGGGCGGGGGGTGATGTTGGATGGGTCTGGGGGTGATGTTGCATGGGGGTGGGGGTGTCCCTCGCTAATTGCTTGCTTTTTATGATCCCTAAATGAGCCTCATGCAATTTTATTAAAATGTCTGTCCGCCTGGATTTAGGGAAAATTATTTGTGAACCCCTTAATAGGACCGCTTCAGACATGGTTATTTCATCCTTAAATCTAAAAAACATTTGAACATCTGAGTCTAGGGCTTTTCCCTCTTTAGCCCATCCATGTACCGACAAGTCAATAATCTTTCTCAATGTCGAATCCAACACTGTTTCCCGCTTAACGGCTTGGACCACGTCTGGATCAATCCCAATGGAAACTATTGATATGTCCCGATCGTATAGGTCGTCAGGGGTCACACTCGACGTGTGGGCTCTCGACAGGGTATCTGCAAAGAATAATTCAGTACCCTTCAAGTATTGTACTTCAATATTATAATTCTGCAACCTCATACGCATCCGTTGCATTCTTGCTGATAGGGAATGCACCGGTTTCATCATTATTGCTACCAAGGGTTTATGATCAGTAATGACTGTGATCTCGTTCTCATAAATAAATCGTGAAATTTATGACAACCAAAACAAATAGCTAATAATTCTTTTTCTATTACCGCGTAACTGATTTGGGTGTTATCTAGCGCTTTGGATGCCATAGCCACTGGTAATTTATCCTGGAACAAGGTAGCACCCAATCCAAATTTGGACGCGTCTACTTGCAGAACAATACATTCTCTACTATTGAAGAATCTCAACACTGGTGCAGTAGTTAATAAATATTTCAATTTTTTGAAAGCCATTTCCTGGTCCGAATCCCAATGCCAAGCTATATCCTTTTTTAATACTTGTCTTAATGGCTTCATTTTATGCGCCATGTTGGGGATAAATTTGTGGACATAACCCATCATCGCTAAGAAACATTGTAATGCAGGTTTGTCTGACGGGCTGGGCATGTCGACAATTGCTTGTATCCTGTCGGCATTGGGTTGAATACCCTCTGACGTTATAACATGTCCTACATCATTTACATTTGTCCTACATATTTTTGACTTTTTCGGGTTCAGTTTCAGGTTTACTTGAGCAGCTCGCTTCAGAACAGCTTCCAATCGTGAGTTATGCTCATCAATTGTTGAACCATGTACCAAAATATCATCTGTGATAACATGTACGCCCGGGAGATCCATTAGAATGACATTCATCTCCTGTATGAATATATCTCCTGCTGTTTTGATGCCAAATGGGAGTCGAGTAAACCTGAACCTGCCCCATGGGGTGTTGAATGTGCATAACTTAGAACTATCCGTGTCTAGCTCAATTGGCCAGTACCTGCTATTTGCGTCAAGTACCGAAAAATACTTGGCACCATGCAACGTCGCTACTACTTCCTCGACAGTCCTTACAGGGTATGGACCTCGTAGGATAGCTTTATTTAACCGTGTGGGATCTAGACATATTCGTAATTTTCCAGGTTTCCGGACTATTGTTACAGAATTCACCCAAGGTGTAGGCTCGTCCTGCTTTACGATAACCCCTAGGTCTAACATCCTTTTTAGTTCCACTTTTACATCGTCCACAATTGCTAATGGCACTCGACGTGGAGGGTCGATTACAGGGCATACTTCCTTATCAATGTAAATCTTAGCATTAACTTTGATGAGAGCTAAACCCTGAAAAACCTTTGAATATTGTCTTACAAATTGATTTGCGACAGTATCACCCTCTACGGCGTCCACAACATCTGACCGCGCCAACAAGCCTAACTGGACACACAATTGTTTTCCCAGTATCGCGCACCCAGCATCCGTAACTTGAAATTTTATATAGTGACCCTCGACATTAAGGGATACCTCCCCATGCGGGCGAATCCTGTGTCCACCATATGTCACTAAGTGACACAATGATGGAATCCAACATGCTTTACTTATTTTATGGTACATTTTCAATGGTAAAATATTCGCCTCTGATCCTGTATCCAATTTAAAACGGATATCTAGGCCACCGACACAAAACATAGTGTACCATAAATCTGAGTCATCACTGTCACTAGTACACAATGTGCCCACAGACAAGTCACCATTCACATCATCATTGGGATTGTCTCTTTCTTGGCGAGTGATGATGTCATCTGTAACATCAATTTTGTAGACAGCTGCATTCCTTCCTGGTGCTTGTTGCAAATGGCACATCTTTACGAAATGTCCTATTTTTTGACACCCTAAACACTCCTTCCCTCTCGCTGGACATGTTCCTGCCGCATGAGTATGGCCACACTGATTACACTTGTTACCCGCTCCTCGACTCGCTTGTTGTTGTTGACCTTGACCAGCTGATCGCCGTAACCAAGGAGACGTTCCTGCTGTGGGCTGTTGTCTGTTTGTATATCCTGTATTCACCGCATCGATTTGATGTACGTCCCTCTGTTTTACTTGGGCGGACTTGATCTCGCTTAATCGACATAGTTGTATACATTCCTCCAATTTGAGATCTGGCATCTGTAACAACTTGTTCCTTAATATATCATCCGTTACACCGCACACAATTCTATCGCATAGCAAAGAAAATTCCAATTGTTCATAGCAGCAGTACTGCACTCGGTGTTTCAGTTCCCTAATAAATGAATCCATATTCTGTCCAGACTGATTAAACGAGTTGAACTCATAACGAATGACTGTTAAATTCGTTTTTCCTTCACAATATCGTGCAAACGCGTCAATTAATGGAGCTATCTTGTCCTTGTCTGTGCCTTCCAGTGTGAATGTCCGATGAACCTTTTGTGCTTCCACACCCGCTAGGTGTAAGAACACACAGCACTGAATCCGCTCTGTTTTCGTCGATACACCAGCCGCTACAGCATATATTTTGTATGCCTGTAGCCAGCAACGCCAATTTATTGCCATCTTCTCGTCCAGGTTCAGATTCCCTCGTGGTTTCAAACCGTGAAGTGCCATAGTTCGTTTTTAACATCTGACACCATGTAAAGATGTATCGACACCATGGATTCTGTAATGTAACTAACTTTATTGGTTCTCGACTTCCATGACGTCACGCCCTGTTGGTGTGGGGGGCGTTCGGATACTTACATATCTTATAGTGTTAGGCCTAACACTGCTCCATGCATACCGAGTTTTCGGCGCTAAACCAGAAATCCTGTCTAAATGCGTTTTGGCTCGCTAACACTGCTTCATGCATATGGCCCCAGGTGTAGCAAATTGTACTTTTCCAAAACACGAACCATGTACCTTTATTTGAGGTTATGTGATGGTCTAATGTGCATATATATATATATATATATATATATATATATATATATATATATCTATCTTTATAAAATATTCCGATAAATAGAGCATAATAAGCTGACATTACCAGTATAAAACAAAGCCAATTATAAAAAGAATTGTAACGTAATGAATAAGTTGGTAAATCATCCTCAATGGTCGACTGTGTTATAGTCAGAAGGCCCCTCCCCGCCCGTCCGTGGGCGAGAGCAGTTGAAAGAAACCAGTCTGTAAGCACTGAATACTGAACATGTCCAGGCTTAGTTCCCATATATTGAATAGATGTTAAGTAGCTGCTCAGGTTCGATCTCCCACGGATGGACGGTGGAGATAGGTGGCTACCTTTTCCAACTCATCATCATCATCATCACCCCCATTGCCATCATCATCATCATCAATCTGTTAACCATGAAGGTTGTTGGATCATCAATCTCGTAACCATGAATGTTATTGGGACACCACATATGAATGACCTTGCAACCAGTTTTCTCCAGTTATTCCGTGGTCTTCACTGTCCTCTGTGACTTGCGCAGCAACTCCAGACCTGTCCATTCACTTTCCTTATTAAAGTTGCATAGTCCGATGGTTTTGAATTTCAGGTTTTTTTCTGAGATAAATATATAGATCGATCACTAGTATCTACTTTACATTAGTTCAAAGTTACTTTTATTTTAAATGGTAAACTTTTGAGATATTTTGAGTGCAAACATGGTAAATTAGTTTTGGCAAGCTTGCCAAAACTCTGACACCATAGACTTCTGCAGTAATAGGTTATGTTAAATTGACTCAGTATTACCTTCTACACAGAAACAAATGCGTAATAGATGCATCATCAGTATCTAAGTTAGATATGTAAAATCAAATCTAGATAATTGGTTTGGTTTTGAAAGTTTTATATTTCATCGAACTATGCATCTTTAACTTGCCTGGGAAGCTGGGGAAGTGAATACAAAAGCGATAAAGCGAATCAACGTTAAATGTGGGAGCTGTCCACCTGTTTAAACAATTGAACGTTGGTAAACAGAATAACAAATCACTGGAGTGGTTGAGAAAGAGTATATATTTTCTCTGGTGGGAATATATTGACATCTGACCATCAGGGCAGGTCTGGAGGCGGTAGTACCCAGTTGCAGCTGGCTTCAGAGTGGCCAGGAACCACTCCCAGGTGGTGCTACATAAAAGATTCACCGCTGTGTTCAGCGGTGAACCATGAGGCTATGTAAAGGCTGGCAAAAATGTGTCTCACCGTTTGTGGCATTGGATTGGCTCTTCTACCTCTCCTACCGTATGTTGATTAAAATCCATTAGCCACAATACAAGTGTATGTTTCCCCTCAACATATACCCTCCAGAGTATTCAAATGACACACTATCAAGGCATGTTTACACAAAATCAGTTAGAGTTCATGAAATAAATCCTCCATGTTTGAATGAACTGTTTGTAACATGTGACTACCTCAACCAATCAAAATGTACCACCTGACTACATCAGCCAATCAAAATGACCTAGGCTGGACTTTATCAAAATGGCTGACATGTGGGTATGTCAATGCAGATTTTAAACTTCATGCATCTCTGAATAAAATTGGCTAAACAACTCAAATGTTAAGGGTAAATACATCCGGGTAGGTGAAGAATATGTGTCGCTTCTTTGATTGTGGGTTTAGGTTCACATTTCATCTCCCCATTTTTTCTCCATCATGTATATTGTCTGAATGTAGTACGGGGTGAATCTTTTATCTAAGGTGGTGCCGGTGTGGCAGATCTAGTAAATAGCCCATGTGGTGATAGGTAGTAGATAATAAAATCGACATTGAGAAGGGAACTGTGGCATGGTATCGTCCTAGTTAGGATCTTCGGTTGAATCATCACAAACACCAGCGGACGTGGTGAAAATGTCGATTTTTTCCGGTCGACTTCACCTTATACCGGAAGCCATTATTGGACTCGTGCGTTCCCATGGCATTCGTGACTACGGGTATGTGGGATTGATGTCACCCTATCGACTCATGCCCGTCTCACCTGCAGCACCTGCAGCAATGCCACAACCGAGGGGCAGCTCTGCCGTTGGGGTGTGGGTTTCAGCCCAATCGGTGCTGAACCAGTCCAGTACTCCAACAGCAGGGGACAGTTTGCTGAATCTGTCCAGGCTGTCCGGGATTTCCATTCCAACTTGAACTTCGATGCTCAGGAGCTGTTTGCCCCTGCGGTGGACATGGACACCCCACCAAAGGCCATGGAGGAGTGACTGTAATGTTGGTGCTGTATATATGTATATATTTATTGTTTGTGGTATGTAAATATTGTAGCCATGTATATATGTGAAGTGGGCGAGACTGCTCGCCTTGTGGCATTCACGGGCGTGCGCCGATTAACCCGTATTTGGAAATACGGGCTACTCGCCATGGCAGACCGCGAATGCCAAACATTCACGGGGCACCGGGTTACCGGCCGTAAAGCATTGCTAGGAGACGCAAATTGCGACTCGGCTGGCAACGAAAGGAGGTTGGGCGTTCGGACCCAGACCGATCAGATGTATTTAATGACGCTCTGATGTTTTAGCCGAGTTTTAGGCCAATGGGGAGGGGTTTACTTGATGTTGCTACGATATGTGCTGCAAACGAATGTTAGTTTGGTTAAGAATAAACAAAGCCATGAGCTCTTGGAAAAGTAAATTGGAACGTTCCTTGAATTCTTTTCTATCCTCCAGTGTTCTATGGAGTAAACAGCTATGGTCGAACCTAACATTGGATTGCTTTATATATATAATTAAGGGCCTTGAGCCTAACTAGGCCTTATGCAGCTACTTAGCCCATCTGCGGGGAGATTATAACAGACATGAACAGAATTAACGTATAGATCTTTTGCCTAAAATAAGACAGTAACGTAGGCTGATTATCAGTGACAGTGGCAGTGACACTAGTGCCTCTGCTTAGTTCTGGATCAATCTAAACATATTAAATACACCGTAAGGCGAGTAGACCAGCCAGTTAGTTGAAATAATGAAGTAATTGCTTTAGAACAATAAATACGGGCGGGGGCAAACCTCTATATTTAGACGATACTCTGGCTGGCCGACTTTAGCCCGGGAAGGACACCGACTGACACGGACTACCTGCAGACAGGACGAGGGGCAGCGGCGGCCCGCGGCCGGCCCAGGAAATTCACATGGAAATAATTATATAAATTAACACGAAGGCTCGCCTTAGGCAGGGGCGGATTAGCCAGATGGTTAAATATGTATATAAGTATATTTGTTATAATGTAATTATTATGTGCCTGTATACACTATTTATCGAATGTTTGTGTAAACAAAACTATATGTCTTTTAATCCCGATTTTGTTCTCTGAGTCTAATCCTTTGTAAACATTATTTATCCTTATTATACAAATCCACCAAATGCATTGTGGTAAAAATATATTTGATGAAACTTATAATAATTTAGGCCTTTGCCGAGTTAGCCGACTCTACATAAACTAATCTGACATATAACCAGAGAGCGTGTATATAAACAGATGAGAGGGACAACTCCCATACTAGAGCATGTAACATCTGCCGACTGTGGCGCTCCAAGTGGTGGTTGTTGAACAGTATATGACACAGCTGTCAAACTCAAGGCATTGTCAATGGTCCTGTGCAATCTTCATCCAGAAAAAGTGAAATATCTCTAAAACTACACCAAATAGAAACAAGCCGCTTAGTACACATATAGAAAACATGTTTACCAACAAGATTATATTGAATTTATAAGGTTAGGGTTCTGGATTTCTATTAATTTTGAATAAAAACAAATGTTTTGCACTAAGCGTACCGGCAAACTCAAGGCTTGTTCAACACTAACCGCCAGGAACGCCACTGTAGCCTGTGTTACCGTTTTTCGCGGGAGTTGTCCCTCTCATCTGTTTATATACACGCTCTCTGATATAACTAAATAAGAACCCTGCCACCCCTTAAAATAGGTGACATGTTAAATTTGGACATTAAACTGTAATTAAACTTCACCCAAATTAATAAGTGACATGACATGTAATAAGTGACATGTACATGTACATGTGTATAAGTGACATGTACATGTAATCTTCCCCACCCAAGTTAATAACTGACATGTAAATTTGTCAGTGTAAATAATTGGGCCCAGAACAAATTAACTATACCTACCCCACCCAATTTAATAACTGACATGTAAATTTGTCAGTGTATATAAGTGGGGCCAGACAAAATTTATGAAACCTACCCAACCAAATTAATAACTGACATGTTAAGTTCAGTATCAACAACAGATATTGATACCTTTTATTTAAATCAATAGAACTATCACATTTTTTGTACATACAAATATCCCATTGAATATCACAAATGACAGCGATCACGGTACAATAACATCAAAGTACAAAGACATCACTAGATTATATTGTCCGGTCATTCAACAGAACCCGCTGGGGAGTTGGTCCAGTCCTTGACGAGATTCTGCTGCTCATTTCCTGCCCTGGAGTCAGTGTTCATGCCAGGTACTTGAGCAACAGGTTTAGGCCCTCTCTCCATGCTCCGGAGATGACGTTGTGGTTGCCATTCTCTTCACAGTCTAGCTGATGATTCTGGAGCATGGGGATATCGCATCCTCATGATGTTGTGAAGGATCATGCATGTGGTGACGATCAGCTTCATGGTGGAGGGGAAGTCTGCATCGTGGTGAGCAGAACCTGGAATCGGTTTGCCAGGATGCCAAATGCATTCTCCACTCTCCTAGCTTGGGAAATCCTGTAGTTGAAGATGCATTCCTCATGCGTCATACCCCTCTGGCTGTGCGGCTTCATCATTGTCAGGCGTAGGGCGAAGGCATCGTCACCGATCAGGAAGTAGGGTACAGCTTCCTGGCCGGTCACGATAGACTCGCTGGCAGGGAGACCGAAAGTACAATCTTTGATGCCTGCCTTCAGCTCAGAGTCATTGAAAACCTGCGCATCTGATGCCGAACCCGTTCCACCAACATCCGGCCAGATGAACTTGTAGTCTGCATCAATGAGCGCCAGTAGAACTATGGAGTAGAATCCCTTATAGTTGTAGTAGAGGGATCCACTCTTTGGGGGACACCGGCATGCAATACGCTTCCCATTTAGTGCTCCGCATGTGTGGGGGACCCTCCACCTAAACTTCATGGAGGCATACCTGCTCTCAGAGGCTAGGTGATGCAAAGTGAGGGCAAGCTTCAGGCCAGGCTCGATCAGCTCTCGGAAGGTTGTGGACTTTTTAGTTATCCGAGTACCTACTCTGGCTAGCATCTCGTCAAGCATCTGGGGAGGCATCCGCATGAAGTTGATGAAAGAAGCTGTGTCCTCATTAACAGAGTTTCACCAGAAGCTGGTATTACAAACCAAACTGTCGCTGACTCCGGATCCATGCTGTCATCCACATTCTCTTCAGTCAACGTTGTCTCCTTCTTCTGAGATGGTTAAGTATTAATTGGTTAATATTATGGTGATGTTTGAGAATGGCTTGTTGGTATTCCTGCAGGAGCCTTGCAGGGACATCCATCATCTCCTAAGAGCTGAGCTGTTCTGGTTAAACATGAAATCCGATCCCTTTATATACCCCAACCCAAAACGCTCACAATATGTTCGCTAAATGCTCCCGGGTCATTCGCAGAATGCCGGCCTAGTTAAGCGAGCACCAGACGCGCGCCCTATACGTCAAATACGTCAAATACGTATGCCAACCGCGCGTTGGCCATACGTTATGCATACATTAGAACAAAGTCGTCATATGTTGGTATTAGGTTGCCAACGCGCTGACTGAATGCTCTCCGTCCGAGGAACGAAAGTCAACGTAGGACAATGTATGAACAACGTTCCTCCAACGCATGTCTAACGTATCTTGATGTTCGCCTAATGTAGGCATACCGTAATCACCCACATGTTGTCGTACGTCACACACACGCGTCACACACACGTCAGACAACATGCCCATACACCTCATACAGCATGCCCATACACGTCACACAGCATGTCCGTACACGTCACACGACATGGCCGTACACGTAACACAGTACTGACACACACGTCACACAGCCTGCCCGTACACGTCACACAGCCTGCCCGTACACTTCACACCACATGCCGAACACTTAACAAACACCTCTCGTCACGTCAGCCAACATGCACGTTTCCACCACCATCTCACACTGCAGCCACTTGCTATCCGGACCGCACTCTGTCCACACCTCTCTCTATCTCCTCTCCGGTGGCCTTGCTCCTCCTTGATAACTGTGAAAAGAGTTCCAGGAGGGGGAGCCCACCAGCATTTCACTTTCTACTCTTACTCTGTCCGTGTCTATGGCTCGCTGGTTGGTCACCATAGAGCAAATAGACACAGTCCTTTGACTCAACTCTCCTCATTTCTCTTTCCTATACTCTACCGGGTTTTTTTCTCCCAGGCATACTCCTCCCCCTGACCAGGGGAATTGTGTGCTTGGGTGGGGCCCTGTACCTCTATGTTTTCTCTCGCTTTGTTCTCGTTGCTGGAACCACCGCTGCACCCATCTTTACCCACCGTTCCTCGAAACCCTTGCTGCTGTCGACTGGATACAAGTGCCAACTACTGCTCAACTGCTGCCGGAACGAAGAGATTTGGGGGCGCCTCAACGCTTCACCGTTACAATGTTGTAAAGATGTCCACAGTTTCTACAACATTCCCTACTGAAGTTTAATCTTCAACCAAAGATTGGGCCGATTTATCGGAGCCTCTCTATTAATGTTGCAGTTCTGCAACCAGTAACCGTCGTAAGGTTACAAACCACCCCCAAAGTCAAGTCACTGCAGCCGTAACAAATCAAGCGCACACCCAGCGCATCACCGCACCGGTTCAGTAGCCTAATCGGTAGAGCGTGGGCATCACGTGTGGAAGGTCGGGAGTTCGGTGCCCGGTCGAGTCAACCCAATTACCTTAAAATTGATACTTGTCGCTTCCTAGCCTGACGCTCAGCATTATTAGGATAGGGCAAGGACTGGGTGGCTCATTGTCAGGATAATGTGACTGAGTGGGATATCGGGTCATGGTGCCGGAGTTCTGGTTTCCCCACTGGGGCAGCACTATAAAGTCGCCATGAGAGCGTACTGTCACAAGTGCGTACCCGTCCTGATATTATCTTAGATGTTGCCAAGATGTAAAACTCCAACAAATAAACTGAAGGGAGCCAGAATGTGAAAGCTAACACCCATGTCACCTGATAACCTACAGGTTACAACTACATCGTGTCGTGTACACTTCAAGGGCACACGCAGGTGCCAAGAGGTAAATAATAGCTGTTTGCGCTTTCTGGCGCTTTCTGACGTTTTCTCACGGCATCTCGCAGTGAAGGAAAACACACAAGTCTCTTTGATTTATTGGTAGATATATTCATTCCTCTGAATAAAGTATTTCTTCAGCGCCGAGGAACTAATGTTCCAGCCATCGTTGGGACAATTATTTACACTTTACAAACAAAATTTTTTTAAACCGTATATATACAGTACAACCCCGTTAAACCAAGCTCGGTTAAACCAAATGATCGGTTAACCCAAACTTTTTTCGGCGGCCCGCAAAATAGTACCATTTATCATATACAAAAGTTGGTTAAACCAGTCGGTTAATCCAAATTATCGGTTAATCCAAACAAAATTGTCGGGCCCCAGGCCACTTCCGGTATCGTTAAACCAAACTTGCATGTGGTTATAAGGTCATCTGAGACTTTTTTATATGATAAATGGTAGTATTTTGCCGGGCCGCCGAAAAAAGTGCCTGCCAGTGCTCATGAAACACCATTTTCATTGCAAAAGTGTTTTAGTGAGGAGTGCTGGATTTTGTATATCAGGCATCACCTGTTAGCTTAACTTTTTAGGGAGGATTAGTGTCTTATCATCTTGAAGTTGCATGGTCCGATGAAATATAATTTTGTCAAAATTAAAACAACTACTTTTTTTTTTTTTTTTTGGTAAATATTCTTATTCATCTGAATACATATTTTGTCAGCGCCGGGGCACTGGTCTTCCAGCCGTCGGAGTGGTCGCATTTCATCTGTACATAGTGGAAGTGGAATGTGTTGCATTGTGTGCAGCACAACCCATTCTGAACATAAAAGAAAGTGGGGGAGCAGCCTATGCTGCATAGTGTACAGCATATGTACTGAACATAGTGCAAGGTATCTATATGCATCAAGATAGAGTGTGCAGTAATGTACACTAGTGGTTAAATCATATGCTGTGTGTGTATATCAGTTAGATTTGGCTTTAATAACGGTTAGTCTTTAAATAGTGCCATGTTGTGCATGTATAGTGGTTTATATTGTGTGCATTGCTGGTTGAAGATGTAGTTATGTAGTGGTGGTAATGGGTCTAAAGATGGGGTAGTGATTCTGGAGTCATTGAGTTATTATAGTTGTTTTGTCAAATGTGGATGGGGGGGAGGGGTTCATGGGTAGGGGGCGCGGACACGCAGGGAGAGAGCAGGCATGAGAGAGGGCGAAGTCAATGGGTCGTTCAGCAGGTCGTATTATATATTTGCAGTGCCAGGTTTTGGGCCTGAATAACCAGGTGAGCTCTGTATGCATTTTTAAAGGCAAGGATCGAACCCGCTTCTCTGGTTTTGGTTGGGAGCTCATTCCACATGACACTTCCTTTGTAAATCGGAGCTCTCATTAACTTATTTGTATTAGGGTTGGGCACCCCAAGCAGAGTCGATGTCCCCCTTCTCGTTACCCTGGTTGTGCGATCTATGTATTTGTCATCACTTGCACGTTTATACATCAACGTCATTAGGTGTAGGTTCCTACGTACATCCAGAGTGTCCAGCCCTGCTCTGCTATGTATTTCAACCACACTTAGTATCTTGCCTTTGAATCTGTTCTGAGGGCTCTGTTTTGCGTTCTTTGTAATTTGGTCTCTTGCTGCTTCGTTAGTAATCCATAGATGATATCATTGTAGTCTATAATTGGTAATATTGTTGACTTGTACAGCTGCAGCGCAGTATTCTCACTTACATATGTCCTTATTTTTCTGAATGTGTTCATTTTTAGTGCCAGTGTTTGGTTAAGTCTTGCCAGCTGCTGGGTACCAGTTAGAGTCGCATCGAGAGTTGTGCCTAGGTACTTATAGGAGTTCACTTCACGGAGCACTAAGCCACCCATCTGCAGTTGTATTGGCCGGGCCCTCACCTTCCTGGCTTTGGTTCCATAGATTATGTATTCAGTTTTAGTGCCATTTAGCGTTAGTTTATTCTCATGGCACCATGTGTTCACTCCATCCAGCGCCATTCCAGCCTCGGTTGCGGCTATGGCAAGGTCATTGTTATGTATTGTTAGTGCTGCATCATCGGCAAATAATGTGAAAGATGCTTTGTTGGAAACTAGAGGTAGGTCATTTATAAATATTAGAAACAGTAGGGGTCCCAGAGTGGAGCCCTGTGGAACTCCTGTTTTTATTTCTCGAGTGGTTGAGCTGGTGTCACTTAGTTGTGTGTATTGTTTCCTATTGCTGAGGTAATTTGTGAGGAAGCTATGTGCTCTATTGCCTAGCCCAGCTCGTTCTATTTTATGCATGAGGATTTTGTGGTCGATCGTATCAAATGCCTTCTTGAAATCAAGGAAGACTGCGATAGTAAGATCACCCTTGTCTATGTTTGACAAAAGTTCATCCAGTAGAGACGCCAGTGCCCCGGTGGTGGACCAATTTTTCCTGAAGCCATTCTGCTGGTAGGTCAAATAGTTAGAGGACTCAAGGAATGTCTTAATTTGGTCATGTATTATTTGTTCTATAATCTTGCCAGGCAGTGGGAGGATCGATATTGGGCGTAGTTCACTACAGGTTTGCGGGATGTTGACTTTAGGTATGGGTGTCACTGTGGCCACTTTCCAGTCATCAGGGAAGATGCCTGTACTGATTATTAGGTTATATAAATGTGTAAATTCTGCACTCAGTGTTGTGATCGCACTTTTTATCAAAGTGGTACTGATGTCCTTCATTCCTGATGATTTGTAGATAGATATTTTGTTAGTTCTATCAAGGATTTCATCCTGGGTGGTTTCCAGAAAGTCATACTTTTCTTTATTTAGTTTGGCATGGAAGGTTTTGTGTTGATCATCCTTCTGTTTGAATTTATTGGCTAGTTTCTCACCTATATCTATGAAATAGTTATTGATTTCCTCTGCTAGTAATTCATCTGGGATTTTAATACCAGTCTCTTCACTTGCAAGGCCACTGATTCTTGTCACTTTTTTAGGTTCGATTTGGTTTATTTCATACCAACATTTTCTGGCATTCTGTTTATATTTGTCTATCTGGACTTGATAATACCTTGCTTTGGCTTTCCTTACTTCACTCCTAGCCTTTCTCACCATACATTTAGCTATGAATTCATCCCCTGGATCTTTTGTTTTCTCAAACTTTTGGATAAAGTAATCTCTATCCTTTTGAAGCTCTAGTAGTTCATCATTAAGGTAACCTCCCATGGTGATTCTGGTGGTGATCTCGGTTAGGGGACAGTGCCTGTCAGCTGCAATAGTGATTGTTGCATTTAGCATATCCCAACATAGGTTGGGGTCTCTCATATCCAGAAATTCAGCACTGTTTATTTCTTTGAGTGTGCCAGCCAATTCATTAAAATTGCAGTTCCTATAAGAGCGCCCCCAGTGGGTGGTGATTCTTTTGTCATTTCTTATTTTTTTCTTTATTATAAATATTGGTTTGTGGTCGCTTATGTTATAGTTAAGGACTCCAGCCTTTGTACAATGTTTGATATTGGTAAGTGCCAGGTCTATTGTTTTGTTAGTGGTTTTAGTTACCCTGGTTGGCTGCTGGATCATTTGTTGCAACTCATGTTCAGCTGCAAGTTGCTTTATTATCCCTCCCATCGTAGGCCTCTTGCCATTATATTCTTCATTGAAGTCACCAATGAGGAGTATCTCATATTTATCGATACTGGCTATATTATTCAAAGAGTTACTTATTTGCCCAATTCCTTCGTTTAGGTTGCCATTTGGGGGTCTATATACATTGCCGATGAGTATTAGTTTTGTATGGGGTCTGGTGACTACAGCCCACTGTAGTTCAATATTGCTATTTGATAGGTTATGCTCAGCATGTTTACTTGCATCAACATGGAGATCTTGCTTAAAGTAAATACCTAGTCCACCACCAGCTTTGGTCTCCCAACTAAGTTGCTTTGTTTTTCTATCAGCCCTTATAAATTGGTAACCTGGTATAGATGTGAGTCTGTCTTCAACTGTTCTATTGAGCCATGTTTCTGATATAGTGAAGACATCAAAACCAGACCCGGGTAGGTCGGCTCTTAGCTGGTTGATCTTATGTGTGAGGCTACGCACGTTTAGGTGGCCAATCTTTAGTCCTGGCAGGCCCTTCAGATCTGTTAGAGGAAGTGCGCCCAGATGACACGGTCCCAAGGGCCCCAGGCCACCATCAGTCTGCCCCCCTCCCTGGAAATACGGTCCGCCCCGTCCCCCAAAGACCCCCCCCCCCCCAGTGAGTGTGAATGTGGTTGTGTATTTACTTATGTCATGGTGTATAGCGTATTCTTTGTTGGGCATGGATGCTTGCCCGACACTACCACCTAGCGGGCATCCAGCTTTAGCTAAACCTGATATTTGGGTTTTAGCCATGATGTGGTGGTGGTTGTTGGCTTAGGCTGAGTTCAGTTTTAGTTGCGGTTTTCTCAATGGTGGGGGGGGGGGGTGATATTAGTGTATCATGTTGTACAGGGTGCTGGTTAATCAATGTAAGGTCTACTTAATAGGTTCTTGTCAATGTTGTTTGAGTTGATGATATATGACAGTTAGACAGGGATCAGTGACAGCTGAGTGTGGTCAATAGTAGATGAATTCAGTCTTAGTTGCGGTTTTCTCAATTAGTGTATCATGTTGTACAGGGTGCTGGTTAATTAATGTAAGGTCTACTTAATAGGTTCTTGTCAATGTTGTTTGAGTTGATGATATCTGACAGTTAGACAGGGATCAGTGACAGCTGAGCATGGTCAATAGTAGACAGTGTCACCACTTACATATTGGTAATCGGGTATTGACATTTGCTGCAGTTGGTGTTGGGTGATCAAGCAGACGCCCAAGCCAGGGCTAGTATGACAAATGTACATTGAGGACTGTTGTGAATGTGTCATATCAGGCATACCAGTTACAAAGGTTGAGTCCAGCCCTTCCATCAGCACAAAGCTCACGCCGACCAGCTCCATCAGTACCATGAATTGAGGTGCACAGCAGTAGTATTCAAGTGTTTGTCCATCAATTTCTAACATACAAATAAATATCAAGCGGTGTTACCTGTGGGCTCCGGTCAGAGGTCTATCCTTAGCATACAGAGGCATGATTATATAGTTTGAAGCAAAGTTGTTTACATAATAGTGCTTTGGTTGTGCTTGAAAGTGGCCACAGCAACAAGGGCACATGCACAAATAGCTTGGCATCCATACACAGTGCTCTCAGGCATATACGTTACACATGAAGGGCAGGGTACAAGGAGAGCTTAATATATCTGACAGGGGAGTTTGTGTTCCTTGAGTCATACCAGTCAAGTCTGCACCAGCAGACCATGCATATAGAGGGCAGTCAAATAGGCAATTTGTAGATCCAAACCGGATCAATGGTCTGGGCCAGCTGACTGACACGCACCAATAGCAGATTCCGAAGCAGAATCAAGGTGTACAGTAGTTGTACATAAGTAAGGGTAGTGGTGCAGAAGGTCAATCAATTTAAGCCCCTCATACAAATAATAACCTGCAAACATAAAACACTGTGGTCTGCGGGCCAGGTCAGAGGTCACAGTGCTTGCCAATAACATATAGAGCATTGAATACATACAGATGGGATTAGAGTCATAGACAGTAATGCCTTAGTTGTGTCCAGTGGTAAGTTCAGGTGCCACCATTGATGATCACAACCATAAGGGCATATACACACAGAGTTTGACATATATGAGTGTGTGTATCCAGGCGCATACACTGATCACGCATGCTGATTATACATGTAAAAGTCAGTCGAATAGGTAATTGGCAGATTGGATCTCAAGTATGGTTTGGATCAGCAGACTACATAACCCAACTAGTAGATCGCTGATGCACTTAGTAGGTTAGTCTACTTGCAGTTTCAGAGTCCAGTGTTTGAGATGATGGGTCAGTGAGTTGTGGTCATGACGATCCTGATGCTGCACTCCCGGAGTTCTGGCGCTGGTAGCGGTGTCATACAGGGGGTGCAATGTTTTCTGGTCTTGGCATTGGCAATGATGACGGGCAGTGACACTGGCGACGGGCAGCCGTGGTGGCGATCTGCATTGCTCGTGAGTATGCTTCAGCTTCGGGATGTGCCATGGTGGCAGGGCGTTCCAAGTTGTTTGTCAATAGTAGGATGGCCCTGTCCGTCTTGGTGATCTGCCTGGCCCAGTACTGCTTAGTATGTAGGTTAGCATGGTATTCGTCGCTGGGCTGTACATATTAGTGATGATAAGTCCGTTCAAAGTAGGCATGCACTCCGCTCCTTGTCCGGGTGGCCTATGCATGCGTCCAAATGAATGATCACACAAGTGTCTAAACTATTGTTCCTGCTTTCCTCAGTCGGTTGTGTGATGCTGTTTACAGAATTATCTGCTTGTTCCATCGCTCAGTTTTGCTTTATTTATCATGGCTTCTGCCAGTCCTGATATTGTCTCGCTTAGCTGCCAATGCATGTCCCAGTTTATTGAGCCCAGAATAGGATCTATCTCTTAGGGCTCTGCTATGAAGGGTGGCTCCAATTCCGAAATATGTGTTGTTGGTCGCTTTATTTAGTTTAATGTGACCAGTAGCCACAAGCATGTCCGCCAAGTCAGGATTTTGATCAAACTTTTGATCAATGACCCTTGTCAGGATGGCTTCTCTGCTGTGTCGCCATTCAGCCGATTCTGGTATCTGTTCTGCGATGCGCTTTGCTTCCATTGGTGTTTGGGCAGCCAGCACCTGACCCAGTTTTTTCCTTGTCGTTTGCCAAGTGGCATTTTGCTGCCTGGAGGCAGTGTTCAGCTGTTGGATAAACCGCCTTATCATCACTGATCGGCGAAGGGTGGAAGTTGGATAGGAATGAGTGTTCTGAGTGGAAGTAAAGTTCCTCATGTATTTCAACTGTTTTAGCCTTGGATAGTGAGAACTTTTCTGGGAGGGTGGCAGCATGCTTAAATTTGTGACCATCTATCACAATGCCGTCGCTGTGCACCCTAACCTCCGCACCACTACCCCTAGCAAGTACTGCCACTGACCGGAATTCCTCACGGCACTTGCGTGTGGCCTGGGTCACATCATCATTAAGGTAGATGCCAGCATATCGATCTGACTTTGATTTGAGTAACAAAGCCGGAGACCTGGTAGGAGTAAGGAGGTTTATTGACACAGTGAGGGAGGGCTACATAAGGGGGGTCTTAGTCCAACTCGTCAATGTCCAGTGAGGCCTCTTGGATAGCCAGAGGCTCTGAGTCTGAGGCCGCCGGAGTCGACCCCTTTGCAGTAGTCCTTAAAAAAGAGGATAGTGGGCGTGGTGTAATGTTTCCACCATGGAAAATCGCCATTGAGTGCCTTTGCGGGAGGAGGTTCGGTAGGTGTTCGTCTTTGCCGCTTGGGGCATGGTGGGTCCCCGGCTTCCCGCCAGAATCAACCACAATTCGAAATTATGCGCCGATTCGAGTAAGGAAGCCGGAGACCTGGTGGGAGTAAGGAGGTTTATTGACACAGGGCTACAGTGAGGGAGGGCTACACAAAGGGGTCTTAGTCCAACTCGTCGATGTCGAGCGGGGCCTCGGGGGGGGGGGGGGGCCTCAGAGGGGGCGAAGCGAAGGACGTAGTCAAACACGGCCGACGACTCCCAGGTGCCCTGCGCCGTTATGGCCGCCAGGTCGGCGCCGCACATGGCGCATGCCTGGGCAGACCCCGCTGTAGGGCATGGAGGGTGAAGCGCGAAGCTTCGGGGAGGCCCGCCTCCGCGAGCGGCTCTCTCACCATGGGGGTCAGTAGCTGAGGGATGAGTGGGGTGCCTGTGTGGCATATGAAAGCTGGGGCGTCAGAAGGGGTCGCCACCTCCCGCAGGGCCCGGAACCATGCGCGGACCGGGCACATGGGCGAGCCGGGCAGAGTGGCACAAACAAGGCGACAGCCTGTGAGGGGTCCTTGATGGTCTTTGATGATGAGATGGCCACGTGCAGCCCCCCTGGGGCGCGGGTGACGTCGCTATGTCGCACCGTATGGGGGCCTCCCCACCCGGCTTGGGAGGGGGAGCGGAGGTTCGACTGGCGCATGAGGGTGAAGAAGCCGATGATGATGGCCACCCAAGGGACCACACCCCGATGTCCCCGGGTGCGGAGGTGGTCGTAGATGGACGGATCATGGGTGGCGTGATGGAGGGCCTGACGAGAACCGGAAACAGCCTCCTTGACGGACACGCCCGGGAAAGGGCGCGTCGAAGGGGGTGGGTCCCCGCCCGCCTCCCGCACCCACGAGCAGGCCCCCAAGAAGGCTTTGGCCACGGAGGATGGCAAGGGGAGCAGGCGGTGGAGGTGCGCGACGAACATCCCTACGTCGTAGGGGGACGGGGCCAGGTGGTCGACCCGACGGTCGAGCATGAATTCCACATAGTGGGTGGCGTACTCCAGTTGCGCCATGTGCCGGGCGCCAGCACCGCGCGGTGGATGCTCAGCAGGTGGGCATGGCCCCCCCGACTTGACATCTGCAATCACAGGCGATGGTCGAATAGGTCAGGGCTATGATGGACGCGAGTGCGGGAAAGTCGAAGCAATTCACAGTTTTCACGGACATATTCAAGGGCGAGCGTGGAGGAATGCGCTCGACTGAGGGCATCGGCCAGGAGCAGCTCGACGCCAGGCTTGCGCTTGATTGTACCGGTGAAGGACCCGAGGGCCGCCTCGAGCCAGAGCTCACGGGCGCAGGCCCCGAGGGTTGTGTCGGTGGCTCGGCCGCTTTCGAGCGCGGCATCTGAGGCGGCATTGTCGGTATTGACGACGATCTCCAGGCCGCTCGACACCAGGGGCTGTAGCGCCTTCACCGCCAATACAAGATTGATGGCCTCGAGCTCGTGGATGTTGGGGTAAGCCCGCATGTGGCGTTCGTCGTAGGGCTCGGAGAAGCAGCTCTCGGGGGAGAAGGCGCCCCCCCTGGTGAGGCATGAGTCACATTCAATGACCCAGGTTGGCCGCACCGGGGCCGGCAGGAGGTAGAGTCCATTGCCCCCGACCGCGTAGTTGAGGAACCAGTGGACGTCTTTCTGGAGCTCAGGGTCCACCTCGGCCATGCCCGGGGGGGGAGGTCGCGCAGGCTCCGCAGCAGCCGGCAAATGAACTTTCGCGCCACGGGGATGTGCACAAGCCTACCGATGTGCCGCTGGAGAGCCTTCCTAGTGAGGGAGGGCATCGACAGCCAGGTTCGGCACTCCTGGATAACCTGGGTGAGCTTTGCCTCTGGGATGCTGATGACCATGTGCTGGGAGCAATGTCGAATCCCAACCAGGAGAGCTTCACTGCGGGGGGGGGGGGGGGGGGGGGACACTTGTCGGGTGCCAGGTCGACGCCCAGCCCGGCGCACAGAGCCCGGAAGGCATTGAATGCCCGGCATGCATGGAGGTATGAGGCCTCACAGCCGACAAAATGATCGACGTACACAATGGAGAAGAAACCCTGCTGGGTGAGGATCCAAGAGAGGGCTGACATCATTCAGACGCAGGTGGCCCTGGAGGTCCTGCAGCCGAAGGGCAGGGCGATGTCGACGTAGGTCTTGCCATCGACCGTTATGCAGAATAGGGCGGCAGAGAGGTGGACCGCGCGGAGTTGCCTATATGCTCGGGCGACATCCACAGTCCACGCGAAGGCCCCTGGCCCTCCCGGACGATCCTGCGGCCCAGGTCCGCAACTGAGGGGATGGTGTATGCCCCGGGGAGGCCGAGGTACTCGCCTTGAGAGGATGCCTGCATTCACGCTTCTGCCGACTGGGTATGACAAGTCGACGATGATGCGCCGCTTGCATGGCGCAGTCTTTGGTCTGGTCATAATGGGGCTGCACTGCGCTCAGGGTGAGAAGGGGGGGACCTCGAAGGGGCCTAAGAGGACACCCAGCTGGAGCTCGCGGGCGACATAGTCGTGACGAAGTGGGCATAGCCAGGGTCCTCACGGTGGTTATGGTAGGTGGGAATGGGGGTGTGCGTGCACTGTTTTTGGCCGGAAAGCCAAACTCCACCAGCTGGTCGGCCAGGGTGGTGTCCAGGTGGTCGGCCAGGGCCTGCCTCCAAGCGCCGATGTCGAGGCCCGAGTTGATGGGGATGCGGACGGCCAAAAAGTTTGGGAGAGCGGCGGCCCTGGCAGTGTCGTACGCCACCAGGTAGTGTGGGTATCGGCTCCATCTTCTACCCGAGATGCCCGGCCAAATGGCGTCGAGTGTCTCTCTGTATTGGCTGTGGGATGTCGATGACTGCGTCGACAGGTTCTGAGAGTCGAGTTGGGTCTGGGGGGGGCGGCCATCGGGGGCCGACGCCGGCTGACGGGGCGTGGAAACTGCCCCGGGCCGGGGGCGGCGGACGAACATCTCGTAGTGTGGGGACGGGCTGGCCGTGTTTGTTGTTATTGTTAGTGGGGCTGCGATGACATCACCCGGGGGTTCCCCTGGGGGAATCCCACCGCTGGTGGCCGGCCAGCTGCCAGCGCCCACGCCTCTGCCCGCAGCGCGGCATGCCGCCGCCGGGGGCACCAGCGGAGCAGTCCCTGTGGTTATTATGCAGATGATGGGGGTCCCCACGGCTGGGGCCGAGGGTGCCGGGGCCGCCGGGCAGCCCATGTCGGGCACCAGCATCCAAATCCAGGTCACCGGGGGGAATCCCTGTGACATCACGGGAAATCCCAGTGACGTCACGGGGGGACTGCGGGATGCCCAGTGACTTCGGGTCAGGGGTGAGCTTGTGGGTGTAATTTTGTTTACCGGGGTTGCCTTGGTCGCCTTGGGGGCTGTGGTTGCCGTACGCCTGGTGAGTGTCCATGGGATGTCCGTGTCCATGTGCCATAGGGGGGTGGGGATGGGGGCCCCGCCTGTTTTCTAAAAATCTGCCGATGTCTTTTTTGCTGCGCCTTTCTCACACAAGCGCTTGGAGTAGCATCCGGCCTCGGCGTGGGTCGTGAGGATGCGCCATACTTTGGCACAGTAGCCGCAGACATCTGCAACTTTCTGTGCCCCCGTGCCATGCGACTCCCCCTTGAGGGCCTTATCGCAGGAGTCTGGGTCCCGGTTCCAAGCCGTGCAAGGGGGTCCATGGCCACCTTGTCATAGGTATTATGCGCCTCCGGGCCGGCCTTCATTGTCTTGGTGACCTCGGCCGTAGTGCCGTTCGCGGCGGCCACGGTGTGTCCGGCCATGGCGACAATTTTGATGTTAACTCCCGTGATGGCCGCGGGATCCCGCCACCCTCGGGGCAGGCGGCCGTCGGCAATCCTAGTGAAGATTTCCTCAGAGTAATGGCGCACGATACTCCACAGCAGTGCGCAGTTATCCTGCACCATGGCCTCCTGGTGGGCTGAGAGGGCCGCCAGCGCGTCGGACGGGAAACCCCACTGGGTCTCCAGTCGCTTAAGGCCGAGGGTGTATTCCTCCTGGATGGCCTCGCCCTTTTTTACTGACTTGCCCTCCTCTCCCCGCTCGACCAAATCATAAGGAAAAAGATATTTTGATGAGATACCTTTTTTCCTGGTGAAGGATTTTGCATCCGCGACGGCCGCGATGACCCGGACAGCTTCCTCGGCCGTGGAGCGCGGGCTACAGTAGTGGTGTTGTTGGTGGCGTCCCGGGGCGTGGAGGCAGGGTGGCGAGTCGGGGGTGAGTGCCCGGGTTCGTCATTCCTGTCAGGGCCGCAGCATGGGGGGCGTTTCCCAGGACACGTCCGCCTCCAGGATCTCACCATCCATGTCGCCTGGCAAGTAAGCCGGGGGCCGGGGACCGAGGGGCGGGGGCGGGCACGTCTTGCCGCCGCAGGGTGTTTGTTCCCTGGAGCGGCGGGGGCCGGCCAGTGCCGGCCGAAGTGGGAGGCTTTCTGGCGCGTCTCCTCGAGCGCCCTTTCCTGGCGCAGGACGTGTTCCTCTACCCGCCTCCACCTCGCCTCCATGGCGTCCATTGTCTGCTGTATCCGATTCATGAGTTCCTCCTGGTGAGTCTCTGTCTTGGGGGCGGCCGGGGCCCGCTTTGGCTTTGTGGGCTGCCGGTGCGCCGGTGAGGCGGCATCGCTGCCATTTTGAATGGAATCATCGAGTTGCTCCTGGTCTTTCTCGGGCCGGGATCTCCGTGTGGCGCATTTGGGGGGCCTACCGGCCGGGCTTGAGGTTTGTCAGGTGCGCTGCATTATTATTTATTCCTTGGGTGACTTTGTTTGAGGTGGGTGTTGGAACTTGGGTGCCTTGTGAGGATAGTATGGGTCCTTGTTAACTTGAAATGTTTCCACCATGGAGGATCGCCACTGAGTGCCTGTGCGGGGGGAGGTCTGGTAGGTGTTCGTCTTTGCCGTCTGGGGCATGGCGGGTCCCCAGCTTCCTGCCCGAATCAACCACAATTCGAAATTATGCGCCGATCCTATATATCCAACTTAGATACTGGTGTATTAGCTAATGAGTTGGGACAGCATATACAGAATAATCAGTGAATTTATAACCTCACCCCTTTGGACAGTCACTTTGAAACACCCATTATGCAGGGAGGCCATTAACCAATTAGGCCAATCTCATGACCTCATTAGCCTCCGCCAACCAACTAGGCCTACTGTCCAGGGCCATAGATGGGAAGGGGAAATGAGATGGATGTTGCCCCTCCCCTCCATGTTGGATATTCATTGCTGTTTGGTCAATTCTATAAATATAATTATTCAATTTGGGTAATTTTAATTTTTGTATTTTTCAATTAAAATTGCATCTGCCATCGGGACTATGTATGGTATGAGAGAGGATGAGACATATTGATGACATAACAGTAAATTGTAACAGAGCAATAATTTGTACATGAGACATGCAAATTAATTAGAAAGCGAAGCGAAATGTCAGAGGGAATCGGTATACCTGTCCGGGAAAACAAACAAACTCAGAATAGTTCTAATTTGTGCCACCTACATAGTGTCTATGCATACCGTATGTGAGCAGTACACATATCCTTGGTGGTCTAAATGTATGTGAGGATGTGCACGCATGTGATTTGCGCGAATCCATTTGAAATTTGGTTGTGCCAATGCATTATCCTTTGGATGGGATCCATTGCAAATGCACCAGGTTCTGCTATGATGGCAGCAGCCATATTCTACAATCCAGCTGGATCTGAGCATTAATGGCTTGACGAGATCTGCTGCAAATGCACAGATATCCAGGTTTAATGCTATGATGCCAGCAATTGTTCTGGTCATGCACTATCATTTGGACGGGATCCATCACAAATACACCGGCTTAACACTATGACGGCAAGAGCCGTTATGCAGTGTACACGCTGGCGGACGGCTCAGGATCGCAGAGCGTGCAGTTTGTCATGGGCGAGTGTAAAAACTGATATGGTGCTACGACCCCAGGACGTCCTCCGACGCATATGCTGTGGAATGACGAATTTGCAATGGATACTGTCCAAATGATAATATCATAGGTGAGTGTAGAAACTGATATGATTCTACTACCCCGGGCCGTCATCTGGCACATACACTGTGGAACGGCTGCTTCCATCACATCGTTAAGCCAAGAATGCGGCGCATTTGCAATGGATCCGGTCCAAACAACAACGCATAGGCATGGCCAGAACAGTTGCTGCCATCATAGCATTAAACCCAGAAACCTGTGTATTTGCGGCAGATCAAATTAACCTTTCTACAATATAATATTTTGTCAAAAACCGTAATCAGATAGGGGCCATGACTTGCAATTCAAAACGTCTTGCTTTCTCAAGGCGTATTGAAAAACCATTACAGTTTACATATAGAAACAAATAGGGGTGAGCTGTCACAGTCTGCACTGACTTTAATATTGAGGATGGAACCTAACAACATACATCATTAAAATGGGAATAAGTAGCTCTTCAAAATTTATGTGAAGAAAATGCTCCTGTGTATAGTTTTTTCATAATATTCAATTAAAACTACATTAAAATAAAGAGATAATCGTATTTTGCTTATACCATTCTGCTGTTTGTATTCTGGAATTAGTAATTTTTACTGGTGAACCAGCATTGTCTATTTTAAAAAGTATTGTTCTTAGAATCAAAATCCTAGGCATACTTAATGAGAAATAACCATAAAAATGAACAAATCATGATGTGTGGCATCATATAAGCCATTACTCGAATGTACACACAGGCAGATGGGTGGTTATTTTAGCAGACTACACAAGGATGACCACTGGAGGTGGGTGTGGGTGTGGGTGTGGCTGTGGCTGTGGGTGTGGGTGTGGGTGTGGGTGTGGGTGAATAGTGGGATTGGTCGTAATGCTTGCATTGCGTTTGATTCACAGTGAAGGAGGAGTGCCTCCCCCCCACCCCCTTTTCCTGCCACCGACCATTGGGGTTACATAACCCCCCCCTCTCCTCTGCCTTATAAGTGGCTCCCTTCCTTCCTCCAGCCACTACGCCTCCACGCCCAGCCAGATGCACTCCCTGGTTATTTTGTTTTGGCTCTCCTCGCCTCCACACTGCCGGTGCCTCCACGCTTCCACGCCTCCACAACCCACACGACTCACCGGCCTACACCCGCCATGCCACAAACACAAGGCTGATGTACCACACGCCACGGATCCAGGAGAGGGAGCCGACACGCCGCCGGCCTCCACAACCAACTCCGCCCCCTCCTCGCCCCAGCAACTCGCCCAGGAGGAGGCCCCGGACTGGGCGGCGGCGGCCGATGCCCGGACTGACGCCAACACCCTCGCCGTTGAGTGCCTCACCGGACTCGTCGAGAACCTCATCGCCCAGGGGGTGTGCCCGGCCCCTGCGCCGGTGCCTGCGTCCCCGCCTCCCTCGCGCCCGTCAATACTGGAGCGACTTGCCGAGTGCATGGAGGGGCTGACCCTCGACGCCGCGGGCGCTGCCCCCGTGACAAACCGCAAGATATCCATGCCACTCATGGCGGCCCCAGACGTTCACCACATATACCTCCGCCACATGAGGCACGGCGCCTCCGCGACCCAGCAACCCGCCTCCCAGACTCTCCTCACCTCGACCGCCCGGGCCGCCGTTGACCACAGCCCAACCTCTGAAGCCGAGGCAGTACGCAAGATTCTCGAGTCCGCACAACACCGGATGCCGCAGAGGTATACCGACCGGATATATCTTCCCCCATGACTTCATTGAGCAAGGCCCCGAGGGGAAGGCGGTGAAGAGGGGGGAGGCCACCCTCGAGGAATACAACCTCGCCCTTCGGATGCTTGAGTCGCATCGAGCCTTCCCCTCGGACTCCATCCCCGGCATACTGTACCATAACCTGACAGTACAATGCGACTGCGTGACGCATCTCTGGCCGATTGTCCGCCGGTGGTCCAAGACGATCTTCGCATGGGTGGCCGACGGGCGGCTCCGTGACAGATGGCTCGACCCCATCGCCATCAATGCCGTCTGCCTCGACGTCATTACCGCCCCCGCGACTTTCCTCTCGGCGTCCGGTGCCTCCACCTCGCGCTCCTCGGCCGCCCCCATCAACTCACTTAAATGGGGTTAAAAGAGTTCTCTAATGTTATAAAAAAACGTTCTATTAATGTTAAAAAACATTAAACGATAACATTATAAAATAACATTATATAACTTTATTTACTCCATACAAAATAACGTTTATATGACTTTTTTATAACGTTATTGTAACATTTAACAACGTTATACTGATGTCAGTGAGACGTTTTTTTATTAGCTGGAATATGTTATATGCTCTGATCCATGTTTTCCAGTTTCATCGGGCATTGTTGCAGAGGAGGAGCTGACCCGGGAGCCTGAGGCCCGGCAGTGTGCTTGCAGGCAGCATTGTCCTTTTCTGACACCATGTGAAAGTACAACGTCTGAACACTTTGACTTCTGGATACTGAATGCTTTATTCACCATCCAGGTACCTGAACCGCCAGCACCCTGTGCCTCTGATGTCATCTTATTTACATATTCCTTTGTTCTCTGCTTGATCCTGGATGTCCTTTATGCATATATTACAGCCCTGTTTACTTTAGTCTGCTGCCATCTGCAGTAACCTGCTGTAGATTGGTCTAGTCTTATCTAGTCTGCCATCAGTGGCATCGCTACATTATCGCACTGTATGCGTGTGCAAACCCTTTCTCTCTGCATCATATTTTGTCCATATTAAATTAGTTACATGCACTTTTTAACTTTTCTACTTACAATTCTGTGAATGTTCTATATGCCCGTGCAAACAGATTTGTGCTTTGTTAATAGGCTAAATCTGTTAGAATATGGAAATTTTTTATATTGTGCTTACACTTTCTAAATTTCTAATAAGCACATGCAAATAATGTTATGGATACAGTTATTTTAAAATTGTGGCTATGGCCCTGGCTATAATATATTCTAGTCTACTCTAGGCTGATTAATATGTCTGTTTAAATTGATTATCATCAATATTAAATAACAAATCATATTTCCAAGGGTATGAAAAAACAATATCTCTTTTGGAACCATTCGTTGATTCTTGTTGCTCACCAAAAATAGGAAAATATAGTAAACATTAATATTTAAGTAGACATTGTCTCATCCTTATCTAAGTTGAAAATGGAAGTGAACTGCAGTTATGGTTCTGGGTAGGTCACAGACATCACCTCTACCTCACAAAGTGTGAGAAATGCAGGTGGCCCTGTAAATTGAACACTAACAACAGAACCTTCCAATGGCCTCTGGCAGGTGAATGTTGTAAAACGTCCTGCTGGAATAGCTGAATTTTGATAGAAGCAACGCGCATTTTTCTGGATATCACTCTGCACTCCAATTCTGACTTCAAACCGGCTTAGTCGTGTACCTGGAATGGACATTGAATATTGTGTTATATTCTTTAAAGAAGTAGGCTAACATTCCAGAGCTACAATGCTCGGATACCTGTTCCTTGGGTATTTATATTGTACTGTTAGCAGTGACAATCTCCGACAATGTGTTACTGTCATTGGCTAGGCAGTCCTACTCTATGAGTAAAATTGTGCCAGATGAAATAATAGATCTTAGCTGCGACATAAAACCTGCCGAATACAGAGGGCCAAAAGGAAAAACATTAGGACTGAAGCCACACAGAGATTCTTCATCAATTAATTCCGAAATAAACACAAAGGCTCTTGTGAATGACTCCAAGTACGGTGAGATCCTGTCTAGAAGTCAGTCACCGAGCCACTGCCAAACATAGTCAACCAGGTGATTGAGCAATTAGCTCAGGGAGCGATTGAAGGTAGAGGAACACAATGTTACTCCACCATTCTGCCCTGGTGCTTAGCTCAAAAGCGTAGCCCTGCACAGGGACAAGAAGGTGCAGATCCTGCCCCCTGAGAGAGCAGGAGGAGATGGAGTGTGAGTCAATGCCTGCCTAAGTTGTGAAGTGTTTATGTGTGGTCTAGTAGATGGTGCACTGTGTGAAAGTATGACATCTGAACACTTTGACTTCTGGATACTGAATGCTTTATTCACCGTCCAGGGTCCTGAACCGCCGGCACCTTTTGTCTATGACATCATCTCATTTACATATCCTTTGTTCTCCACACATACCTGGATGTCTTTTATGCATATATTACATCCCCCCCTCAAAGTTTTTCTGAGACATGAAATGTCTCAAAATCGTCATCGTCACGCCAAGTCTACATGTTTAAAATACAATGCAATACAATGATACAAGAAAATATCATGGGTACTTAGCTTTAACCACAGGTTTAGCAAATGTCCAAGTGCACTATGTCACTGATATCCTTTGAAATGTCCGGCTGCTTAGCCTCCTATATGACATAGTGTCTGGCTTGACATACTAGCAATACAGTATGACTCAATAAACAATATAGCTTAAACTACCATGCACATCTGTTTATGTGTGATTACAGTTTCCAACTGACTAACTAATAGGTCTAACCTGACCTAGTTAGATTAGCCGTGTTGTTTACATTTGAATGTGCCGTCGCCACACTTTGTGCCTCCCCGACTAGCTTGGGCTGTCTCCCTTTTGGCGCCCTTATAATCTGAACCCTTTTCCTGTACAATATATTCCCTGACTCTTTCACAATTTGATATTCTCTTCCCGACACTCCCCTGCACGGTTCTTATATTTGATGCTGTGCCCAGTTCTCATTGGTTTGTGCGCCTTGCCGCCTTTCTTTTCATGAAAACTTTTCTAACTTTGCTGTCATTTCGCTGCCTGTGCTTTCTTCGGGTTTTGCATTTGGGTATTAAATTTTCTTCCGCCATCGGCAACCTCCCTCTCAGCCTTCTGCTCATGAGCAGCTGAGTTGGAGATGCATCCAAGACGGGCAATGGAGTATTTCTATAATTTAGCAAAGCTAGCTGAAAGTCTGTCTTCATGTTTAGGCTTTTTTTTAACATGTTATTGATTGTCTGTACAAATCTTTCGACTTAGCCATTGCTTTGGGGGTACTGCGGACTCGAATGCGTGGCTGTAAACCCATAGTGTTTTGCAAATTCATTATACTCGTGGCTCTTAAACTGCGGACCATTTTCCAAAATCACCTGGTTCAGAATACCATGCCTAGCAAAGTTATCCTTCATGTCCTCGATAACTGTGACAGACGCTGTATCCTTCAACAACCTTACCTCAGGATACTTAGTGTAATAAGCTACAGTTATCAGGTAATTTTCATGATTTATCTCAAATAAATCCGCCCCTATTTTTTCGTAAGGCTGACATGTTATCAGGTGGTTTACCAAAGGTTTGTTGTGCAAATTTGTACGGTTATTCTGACATGTGTCACACTGACTGACTTTTTCCTCAATTTGTTTATTTATGTTAGGCCACAACATGCAGTCACGTGCCAACTGCTTGGACTGAGTGATCCACAAGTGCGTCTCGTGCAATGCTTCAAGCATTTCACCATGGAGCCTTGGACGTACCACAACTTGATTGCCTTTCATAACTAAGTTGTTTTCTACCGTTAACTCATCTTTGTATGGAATCTACTGACTCAGACATGGAGGTATTTGTATGCGTGTAGTGTCCCACCAACTCTCAATATGTGTTATCAACATGGACATGGATACATCATTTTCATACTCTCGGACAATTTTACTTAACAGACTGGATGATTGCATGTCCACTGCAGCGACATTGAGTGTGTCATCAAATAGGTCAGCGTGACCTACATTGGCACTCAGGACAACGTGTGTGCTCAGGACAATGTGTCTGTAAAGAACATTAGAGAACAATTAACATAAAACAACTGGACATTGTAATTCTGCAAACGCATTCACATTCTTTGCATTCATGCCGACAGTTTATGTATCGGTTTCTGCATTATCGCCACCACCGGTTTGTGGTCTGTTTGAATTTGAACTTCCTTGCCAAGGATACAGTCATGAAATCTCTGGCATCCGAAGCATATGGCAAGCATTTCTTTTTCAACAGTGGCATACCCACACTGCGCTGAGTCCAGCGCACGAGATGCAAGTGCGATTGGTTTGTTCTCCTGCATTAACACAGCCCCTAACCCCGACTGACAAGCATCTACCTGAATAACAATGGGTTTCTCGACATAATAGTAGGCTAAAAAAGGAGCAGTTCTCAACTTTTCTTTGAGTTTGTCATACACAATTTTGTTGTTTGCTCTGCCAGTGCCACGCGACATCTTTCGTGAGGTGCGTGCGCAGTGGTTTGGCAATCTTGGACATGTTTGGTATGAACTTGTGCACATACCCAACCATGCCTAGGAACCTCTGCACGCCTTGTTTGTCACGCAGCTCTGGCATGACTACGATCGCCTGTATTCTGCCTGGATCTGGCTTCACACCTTCTTGGGTAAGTTGATGACCTACATTCTTTACTGTAGTTTTGGATAACAAAGATTTTGACTCGTTTAACTTAAGATTTACCGACCTAGCTCATTCCAGCACTGCCCTGAGTCTGTCGTTGTGCTCCTCCACGGTTGACCCAAATACCAAAATGTTGTCCGTGACTATACCGATACCAGGTAGATCGCCCATGACATGGTGCACCTCCTGAATAAAAATGTCACCAGCTGTTTTTATGCCAAAAGGCAGATGGGTGTACCTGTACCAGCCCCCACGGAGTGTTAAATGTGCACAACAATGAACTTTCATAGTCTAACTCTATCTGCCAATACCCTGGCATGGCGTCTAACACTGAGAAATACTGTGCATTAGCTGTCTTACCTATGATTTTGTCAATGGTTTTGGTCGGAAATGGCCCTCTCTTGATAGCTTTGTTCAACTTAGTCAGATCCAGACAGATCCTTATCTTATTTGTTTTGTTTACGATTGCTATGGAATTAACCCATTCAGTGCCAACATGAATGACAGCATTTGAATTTATGAGACCTAAACCTTGAAAATCGTCTTTGTATTTGCTTACCAGATGTTCGGCTCGTGAACTGTGGTTGTCGCTCTGGGTGGAAATGTTCGTCGGCACGCTAGACTGCACCTCGTCGACACGCACCAACAAATTCAACACAACACAAGCCTGCTTACTCAAAATGGGCTGGCAGTTCCGCACCACTTGGAACGTGAAGTCTCTGCCTTCGATCCCAATGACTGCCTCACCGTCCGGGGTGATCCGATGCCCTGAAAAAGTCAAAAGCGAACAGCGGCTGTTTGTCAGCTGTCCGGTTGTCACTCTGTCGAAGATGTTCCTAGGCAGAATGTTCGCCTCCGATCCCGTGTCGAGCTTGAACTTGAATGGATGACTGTTCACTCACACAGTCGCATACCAGAGTTCCTCATCCCTTTCTGTGCTGTGGTCGACGGCACCGACAAACAGATCCATTGTCAAGACATTGACTTCCGCTGGATCTGTGTCTTGGTCAGTATTGTGAGGGTCGGGCTCTTCTACGGTCAATTTGCTGACTCTGCCCAGTCTGCCCTGGCAGACCTTCCTGAAGTGCCAACCTTCTTGCAGGAAATGCAAGTCTTGCCTTTGGCTGGGCAGACTCCCCGATGATGTTTGTAGCCACTGTTTTGAGAGTGGGTCTTGAACTCGCCTGCACTGGTGCCGCCAGCTTTCCTAGATGACATCTTCCAAGATGGCGGCCCAGACGGATGAACCACCGGTGCACCATTACGTGCAGTCGCATATCTATTCAGAAATTTGATTTCCTTGATTTAACGTCTGATTTGTTGTCCTCCAACTGATCAGAACTGAACTCACTGAGCTTGCACATGTTTATGCACTTTTCCAACATCAGGTCGGCTGTCTGTAGCATTTTGTTTCTCAAATTTGTGTTCTTTAAGCCAGCTACTAACCGATCATGCAAAAGCGACTCCTCCACCGGTCCATACTTGCAATCCTTTACTCTGTCTCTTAACACAGTAATGTATGTGGACATGTTCTGAGTAGCCTGGTTATGAGAATTAAATCGGTAGCGTGTTATTATTAGGTATTTACCGGTACAATATGCTTGAAACACGTCGGTGAGCAGTCCGATCTTGTCTTGCTCAGCGAGCGCGATGGACATATTGGCAAAGACCTTTTGCGCTTCTTCGCCGTCGACGTGAAGAAAGATACAGCATTGCACTCGTTCTGTCTTCGTTACGACACCTGCAGCTGTGGCATATATATCATATGCTCTGATCCATGTTTTCCAGTTCGATCGTGCGTTGTTGCAGAGGATGAGCTGTCCTGGCGGCCTGAGACCCGGCAGTGTGTTAGCGGGCGGCATTGTCCTTATCTGACACCATGTGAAAATATGATGTCTGAACACTTTGACTTCTCGATACTGAATGCTTTATTCACCGTCCAGGGTCCTGAACCACCGGAACCCTTTGTCTAGGATGTCATCTCATTTACATATCCTTTGTTCTCCACACGTGCCTGGATGTCTTTTATGCATATATTACACACTGTAGTGTAGTGGAGAGGAAAAGGCCCCTGCAGAGAAGAGCCTAAAGACCCTGGACTTTGGGGGCGGAGAGCTCGTTGAAGTGTTTGTCTGTCCAGAAGACACCACATAGATCTTTGTTAAGGAACCGTGTGACCAGTAGTTCCAGGACGTGTTCACAAATTTGTAAGTTTTTGAATTGACAAATGCTGATGGTCCCAAATATGATTTTGTCTCTCTTTTATCATTAAGGACATTAAGCATATGTGAGCTTATGTCTTGTGAGATTTTGTGTTATTAGCTTTGTCTGCGCAACACCAGGATTTATATGATATAGGGCTAGTGAAGTATGCAACTCAGAGGAAAATTAGCAATTCCATTGGAGTAGTTTTGGATGAACCAAGCAATGAGAACACTACATAATAATCAAGTTCCAGAAGCTTTAGGCACTCAACTCTGGTGACATGGACGAGGTAGATATTTAATGGACTGTTTCACTGCTGCCAGAACCAACTGATACAGGGAGTGCGGAACGTGCTAACAAGACGATGGATTTCAGCGGAATAGATCTGTGCAATTACTTCTCACATGACTGTTTCTAGAAACTCAAAAGTAGTCTACAATGTGACTGCATTATATAATATTATTTAGTATCTTGTTCATATCCAGATCCAGGACAGAATGTTCAAATGTTATGTTTTCATAAGTGCTATTGTAAAAGCTACAACAGATAATTGACTTTATTTTCCCTTTGATTTCCGAGTTTATGTTTACTGACCAATAAATGAAAGAAACATTGTAATTTGCTTTTCAATGATAATACATCGGACAGCATTGGGAGATGCTGCATTTGGCCACATACAGCGGTTAGTTTACCCTGGGTAGGCCTACTTGTTTGCCGGCGTAAACCGGGACACATAGTTTGTGTACATATTTATGGGTAATTTAATGTCCCTATACATTATGTTAAGCAATGCATTGTCTACCTTGTGTGATAGTTTTGTGACTGTATGTAGTTGGTATCTGTGTGGGGGAACATGTGAATGTTGTCCCAGTTAGCCCTGGTGCCCGCTACATAAGTCCTACGATATGCCTTTTGCACCATGTATGTAATCTGTCCATCCCAGCTTTACTAAGTAGTTTTTCTGTGTTTACAAGTTGGCCTTTGTAAGCTGACCTTAGTGCCCTGTTTTGTATTATTAATGCTCTGCTTATTGAGCACTGCTGTTCAGTGAGCAGTTCATGTATGAGTTTATTACGATCAATTATTAGGGTTATAGGCCCTACTTGTTTTTTCTTTAGTAGAGCTGTTTTTCCACTTATAAAACTTAGTTTCCTTGGGACTGACTGACTTAGTTGATGTAGTTGTTTATTCCCATTTAGAGGTGCGTGTTGATTTGATTGAAGATGATGGCATTAGCCCTGGCCAATCATATACACATATGATATGATATTAAATCAATCTATTTTGCATGAAAGCCATGTGTTATTATGATAATCAATGTCACTTACTATAACGGTCAAATCTATTCAAGATACAGATTTTGGCAACTGCAAAAACATCTTGTAGGTCCACCATCCACCATGCATGGGCTTCCTTCAGGGTGTGGGAACAAAACTTCGATGGAGCTATGGCTCTGCCATCTACAGCTAGATCTGATGTATCCGATTCATGAGTGCTGCTCTGTTTTGAGGGTTTTCCTTTTGCTACATTTCGTTCAACACCTGATTGTAATGAGATAAAAATAAGCTTCTTTACGAGCTGTCTGAAGATGTTTCTGTATAAAACCAGTCTACATATAAAGTGATGGTTTCTCTTAAACTCATCAATGTTCCCAAATTATTATTAAGGGCAATGATGAGATTCCTTTGTCTAATATTGTTTATATCCTCATCAGACAAACATATATAGTGTGGAACAAGTTATTTTGAAATCCTACTAATGTTTTTAGGTTATCATGTGGCAGGAATAGCCGAAACTTCTAATGATCAGTTTGCCAAACAGAAGTGAGGAACCTACACATTTATATTGAACACAAACATGAGTAGAAACAAAAGTTAACATCTGAAATGATGTAGGACTGACAATAATAAATATACAAAAATAAATCACTGGGAAGTTACACAAATGAAAGATAATTTATATTGAATGCAGGTCATACATTGTGATGCTTCAACATGAAGTAGTAGGCTACTTTTCTGGTAGGATGCATGAGTTATGGTTAATTGATGAAATAAACCCTCTGACAAGGATCAACAGCATCACAAGAGAATGGAAATATTCTGTAGAATATTTGTTGTAAGCATTATATTCCACCAATAGATCTTATTAAACATAAATAACTATTTTAATTATTATGCAGACCTATTGTCCATTCCTTAATTGTGCAAGGTGTTGTCATTGTTGCTTCAATGATTTCATAATGACGGGAAAATGCAACATCACCATCATTTGTCCAGGTTGTCCACTGCCAATCTGCATGAAGATTAATCAGATCCAACTATACATGTAGTCAGTCATTAGTTCTAGTAAATTGGCATATGCCGAGATGTTTTCCCATTATATGCTTCTGAGAACATTCCTTCTTGTGAAAGCAACATATACATTCTTGATCAATTAATTCAATATGTGGGAACAGTCGGCCAACAATTAGCACCAATATTTTTATAATTATTTCTTTACTCAGAAACAAGGCATATCAATATAAAATGTATTTCCTTCCAATGGTCTCAGCCCCAATGTCTGCAATCATTAACCATGTTTAACCTTTCTGGTTAGTTACTACTTGATGGTTTCGGGTGTAGGCCGATTTAATGTTGTTGGCGGGGTCAACCCCTGGCTGAGCGGCGGGCTGTCACCGTCCATCCCTCCTCCACCTGTTGCTGCCCATTCTAGCCCCGTGAGGTTTCTCATACGTTAAATTAATTTCCACCTATCACTAAAGGGGCTGTCACACTATGAGGTATGACGTTAGCATATGCCAACGTATGCGATTTTCGACCAACAGGTTGGCATACGATGTCATAGGTTACGCATAGGTTGGGTATATGTCGAGTACACTTTGCATACGGTGTCATAGGTCGGTATAGGTCAGTGTAGGTCAAGCCGCAAACAAATGTTTGCGCATGTTCAAACTCTTCAACCTATGTTGGTGTGTGGCTCATACGGTTCTCATGTGCTGGGCATATGCTGGGCATATGTTGGCATACATTATGCACAAATTAGGGGTAGGTCGGCATAGGTTAGCCGTACGTTGAACCGGCACCCTCCGAGTAGTATAGAGAGGACCGATTTGGGTCCATTTTACGTAATCGTCCCGCGTCAGAGGACCGACACGGTACAATGACCTTAGATGACCCATTGCATGTTTGCACCGCGGGACAATGGGAATCAGTGACCTGAGATGACCCATTGCATGTTTGCATCCTTTTTGACTGGAATGATGACGTCACTGTTCAGGTTGAACTCATTTGACCTTTTTGACTGGAATGATGACGTCACTTTTCAGGTTCTACCCATTGCATGTTTGCAGGATTTTATGCACCGCGGGACAATGGGAATCAGTCACCTGAGATGACCCATTGCATGTTTGCATCCTTTTTGACTGGAATGATGACGTCACTGTTCAGGTTGAACTCATTTGACCTTTTTGACTGGAATGATGACGTCACTGTTCAGGTTCTACCCATTGCATGTTTGCAGGATTTTAGGATGAACTGATTTGACCTTTTTGACTGGAATGATGACGTCACTGTTCTACCTTGCCATCGGTTTTTGATTGAACTCATTTGACCTTCGCTTGCAGGATGGACAGATGTTTTTGGTTGAACTCATTTGACCTTTTTTGACTGGATTGATGACGTCATGTTTCTGGTTGAACTTCGCTTGCAGGATGATTATCTGTTTTTTGTTCGGTTTGATTTAACCTTTGTTTGACTGGAATGATGACGCCTCCATTCCAGTCGGAGTTTTCTTGATGATTCAAACTCATTCAGTCAGTCAAGAACCCCACCATCTCCCACCATCACTTCAACCTCAAGCAAGTATTCAATATGAATGAATAATAATATATGAAAGATTACAATGGAGAAGCAACAGGTTTGTGTACTCAGTTTTATTTATTTATATAAAATATACATATAATTTCATAATTTCGATTTTCGAATTTCAATAGAAATAATAAAATGAAAGAGTCTATTTTACAATTTTGATAAAATAATAATAATAAAAAAGAATGAACGAATAAAAACAAAGTTTTTCCTTTTTTTTTCTCTCTCTCTCTCTCTCTCTCTCTCTCTCTCTCTTCTTTCTTCCCTCCTTCCTACTATCCTCCATTCAAGCTGAAAATAGAAGAAGAAGAAAAAAAAATACTATTTACTATGAAATTGTTATTTATTTATTTTCAGAGACATTCATGCGCCACATGCTCAAAGATTTTTACTTCCGATTCCGGCTTGCGGTAGCATCACTCCAGAGTCTACGCATGTCGCGCATCACTTCAACCGCTCACTTGCAATCGATGTGGGGAGCTATTCCACTCCTTGCTAGGACGAAGAAGACATGAGAATAGATGCACTTCCAGAATTGAATCACGATCTCGATCACGATCACCTTCAAGTTCACGATCTCGATCACGTTCGCACTCGAAATCGCAATCAGCTGATGTTGTTGATTCTACTACTACTACTACTTTCAACACTTTCAAGTGTGGAGAGTGTGAAATCAGTTTTTCTCATATAAGAGATTTATTGAGACATATGAAGATACATAGAATTCAATGTTCTCTATGCTCAGAAATGTTGGAGAATAGTAGAATTCTTAATAGACATATGCGATTACAACATGGGAATTATATTTCTACTCCCGCTGCATCAACATCATCACCATCTTCTACTGCTGCTTTTTCCTCACCACATTTCAGGAAAGATGAAAATGTTGAATATGCTAATGATGATGTTACTAGTAAAAGACACATCGTTTCAAAGAATAGCAATATTTCTTGTATAGATTGTGGTAAACGCTTTCCATCATGGAGACATTTGATCTCACATAGATGGATTCACGCTTCAGGAGAATCATCTCCGCATCAAGAACCTTGGGTTACAGATTCAAATATTCTCCCACCTTGGGGTGAGGGAGAGGACATTGACATTCCATTACGTCTGCTTTTTATGGAAAATCGCAATACTATTTTAGCTCCTCACATCATGGGAAAAGTTAGAGGAATCTATAACTTCCCTATTCCCGATTTCACTGGGGATACCTCATTGATAGAAGAACATCTTTGTTCTATTTATGAGATAGAAAAAACTTCATTTAAGATTAACTTTGCTTTTGGAATAATTTTGAAATCGATTGAAACCGCTGAATACCGTTATTTCACAGCTTATTTTAATTCAACAATTTTTTATTTTCCCCGCTCTGTTAATAATCACGCTAATCTATTAGCATTATTTGATTTTATTAGAAAGATAGATGTTGAGCGAATAATTCAGTCGATAGGTGACAATTCCAAATGGTGTAAAGTTTACATTACCAATGTTAATTATTATGTTTTCAGAAAATCCTTTGTTATTGGGAGAGCGAATGATGTTCCGGATTACATTCATGCAAAGAGATCTATCAGATCCTTTTCGAAAATTAGTAACAATAATAATTTATGTTTTTTTTCACTGTTTAGCTCATCATACAGAGAAGAACTTTCAAAAGATGCGAAAGCTTTCTAAGAAATTATGTGATGAATGGTTGTTCTTCTGTAATTCACAATGGATAGCTTTTCAGAAGACTAAGAAGAGAAAGTTGGAAGGTGTCAGATTAGAAGATATTCCAACATTGGAGTGTTGTTTTAATATTAGTATAAATGTTTACTCATTGCAAGAAGATGATACATGTATTTCTCTTTATTCCTCTCAATTTTCTACTGCTTCTGAAGACCTCAATCTAAATCTTTCCAATTCTCATTTTGGATATATCTCTAGTATGGAGTCGTATGCTAGTAAATATGCTTGTAGGAATTGTGATAAACTTTTTTGTTTTAAGACAGGAGTTGTAAAGCATGAGAAAGTATGCACAAATAAGGTTAGATTTATATATCCGGGAGGGATGTATTCTCCTTCAAAAACTATCTTTGATGACTTGCGTGATAGTTTAAATATAGATTGTGAACATCATTTACAAAACTTTCCTTGGTTTGCGGTATACGATTTTGAATGTTTACTTCCTGAAAAACCTCTTCACCAGGAAAGAGAAGTAAATGAAAGTGGTGATGATGAGATTGATGATGATGATGATGAGATTGATGAAGCTAATGCGAATGAGCAAAGAAATTTAAGGTGGTGTATAGAGCATAAACCCATTTGTGTTAGCATATCTTCAAACATTCTCGGTTATCTAGAACCCAAATGCATCATTGAAGAAGATTTAAATACATTACTATTTGAGTGAAATACAGGATGCGATGAAAATATTATCAAAAACACAATGGAAAGCGATTCATAGGAGGTTAAATGAGTTATTTATTTCCTATAATTCACCTTCAAGTGATTACATCCCTATTGTGAGAGTTAGAGAGAGTGAGGGAGATGTTATCAATGACGTTGATATCAGTGATATCAATGATGAGCTTGATATCAATGATGAGATTGATATCAATGATGACATTGATATCAATGATGATGATGCTGATATCAATGATGACATTGATAGCAATGATGATCTTGATAACAATGATGAAGATGAAGATGATGGTAATGATGATGATGTTGTTGATGATGATGCGGGAGAGGAGTTCAATGATGATGATAATGATGATGATGATGCAAAAGGAGAAGGAGAAGGAGAAAATCTGTTTGACTCACCCATAGCAAAGAAATTTATTGGAGACGACTATGCCGCCGATTCAATGCGCGCTGAAAAGATAAGATTGCGAATATTGAAATCTATAGAAAAGTTAAAGGAACGGTTTGAGACATATTGCTATTGTCTTCCTTGTTTAGGTTTCAACTCCAGTAGGTATGACCTTCCAGCTGTGCGAGCTTCATTTGCAAAGCACTTCAATCTTGAAAATGAATTGAACTATATTGTTAAAAAAGCAAATCAATACAGTGCTATTGTAACAAAGAAGTTTGCCTTTTTAGATACCAGTCTTTTTCTTGCAAGTGGAAGTAGCTATTCCAAGTTTCTTGTAGCTTATTCAGCTCCAGATTTTAAAAGCTATTTACCTTATGAATGGTTAACATCTTTTTCAAAACTTTCTCACCCCACTCTTCCTGAATATGAGACTTTTTATTCTAAACTCAAAAATGTTAATGTGTTAGAGGAGGAATATATTGAGTGGGAAAAGAAGGGAGATATTGATTCCACCCCGCCTAAGACTGGGCGCATGAAGTATAATGATTTACAAATGATCTGGATGGAGAAGGGAATGTCAACTTTTCGCGATTTCCTAATTTACTACGCAAATTTAGATACAAACCTGTGTGTCACAGCAGTAGAAAACATGCTGGCTTTCTATATTTCTTTACATATCGATCCTCTAAAAACATCTATCTCAGCACCATGTATAGCTCGCAGATTATTATTCCAATCAGCTAAGGAAAACGAATGCTTCTTTTCAAGTTTTTGTGAACGAGATGCTGATCTATATACCAAAATTAAAACTTGCGCCTTTGGGGGACCAAGTATAATTTTTAAAAGATATGCTAAGGTGGGAGAGACTTTCCTACGCAATAACCCCGAGAAACCTTGTGGATCTATTCAGGGATATGATTCTAATGCGATGTATTTATATTGCCTCTCTCAAAAACTCCCAATTTTATTCCCATTTAGACGAAAGTTGGAGAATAACTTTAAACCTCAATGCAACTGGAAACATCTTGATATGTATAAATGGATGAATTGGAAATCACGAGAAAGCAATATTAGGATTGAACATAAGCTTAACACTGGAAAAGAGGTGCAGATCGGTCCATATTTTGCTGATGGATACTGTCGAGAAAACAGTACTATCTATGAATATAACGAATGTTGGTTTCATGGACATCCCCCCAGTGAGTGTTCATTTTCTCCTTCTATTAGAAGCTCAATTATCAAATCACACAAAGAGAAACATCTACTCACGCTTGCCAGAGAATACTATATTCAACAATGTGGTTTTAATTTGATTACAATATACGAATGTGCATTTAAAAAACTTTTACAAGAGAATTTGAGTATATCGCAAGCTGCAAATGAAATTCTTCCTCCATTTTATATCAAACATCCTCACAGCATTTCTGTGGAAACTATTTTGATCGCTGTTGAAAGCGGAGAGCTGGTGGGAATGGTGGAAGTAGATATTCACATTCCTGACATATGGCCGAAAGGGAAGGAGCAAAAGCTTTCCCCTAAGGAATTCTTCTCAGAAATGGCTCCTATATTTTGTAATGTAGATATTCCATTTGGTGAGTGGAGTCCCCTGATGCGTCAATTTGCATTTATAAAAAGCTTGAAAGACCCTGTTAACACAAGAAGGCTTCTGGTCGGAGGTCTCCGAGGAGAGCGTATTTTGCTCGCTACTAATCTATTGCAATTTTATCTTAAGATGGGGCTTGTGGTCACAACGATTTGGGAAGTGATCGAGTGGAGATTAGAATATTGCTTTAGAGGTTTCTGCGAGTTCATTACTAATGCTCGTAGGGAGGCGGATTCAAACCCCGATTTTCAAATTAAGGGGAGACTGCTAAGGTTATGGGGAATGCGAGTTATGGAAGTCTCCTAATGGATAAGTCAAAACATGTCAATGTATCTTATGTGAGGAGTATTCAGAAGGCGAAGCTAGCTGTTAATTCAAAATTATTCAAAAATATGACTGAACTAGATGATGAAACTTTTGAGATTGAACAGTGCAAACGTTCAATTTGTTTAGATATTCCTGTTCAATTGGGATTTTTTGTTTTAAATACTGCTAAGTTAGTGCTTCTTCAGTGGTATTATTGCTTTCTAATTAAATTCATTGATAGAAGTGATTTTGAATTAACGCATTGCGATACAGATAGTTTGTATATGTCTTTTTCTGGTAAAGAGATGATAGATGTTGTAAAACCCGAGAGAAAAAAAGAATTTTTGAGTATGCTTTATGATCATTGTAATGATTATAATTATTTTAAATGGGAGAACGGTTTCTATTTACCAAGAGATTGTTGTCAAATTCATCGCAAACATGATAAACGAGAAATTGGAATTTAAAAAAAAGAGTATACAGCAACCACATCCTACTGTTTGAATTCCAAAACCTATCTATTGATTAATGAGTCTGAGGGATCGAAAACAGAGGAAAAGGTTTCCTGTAAATCCATTAACAAAATATGTTTAATGAAGAATCGCACTTCTGCTGAAGAATTTTATGCGAATGCTTTATTTCGAAATGAAAGTGGATCAGTTATAAATACAGGTTTTAGAGCTCGACATAATGGAGTTTGGACTTATAAGGAGAGACGAACGGGTTTCACTTTTTTTTATATTACGAGACATGTAATGCAAAACGGGATCGATACCACTCCATTGGAAATGATTCTCACACCATGGAAAAACAATAACTCTTTCACCATTCCTCAAACTAGTTGTTTATCTAATGACTTTCCACTAAAACTTGAAAAGTATGGACTTTGCTTTGGATGTTGCTGGCAGTTATTCTATTATGAAATGGCTATGTTTCATGGAAACGAATCTATTGCGATTCGCATTAGCTCTTCAAGTTTCAACACAGCAAAGTTTTTATCTAGAGGGATTTTCCAAAGCAAAAGAAAAAAAGAATGGACAAAAGTGTCTAAGAAAAAAATGATTGCTATTCTTAACATGAAATTAATGAAAATCAGAAGTAGAGTGATTGTGCAGTTGCGATCACTCCCTTCAGGTTGCACCATTGTTCATCCTGGTGATCGTTATGATAAAAACTGGACTGCAGGAATTAATATGGGGATGAGTGAAATTTCTAATCCAACAGACATGCTTGGATCTAATTTTATTGGATGTTTCTGGAGAAAGTTTAAATCAATTGTAGATTCAATCGATTCATCATCAGCTGCGACATCATCATCATCTGCAGCATCTTCATCAACATCATTATCATCTACATCTTCATCTCCATCTTACCATCACTAGGCTCATAACTCTCTCCCCTTTCATGAGTATAGCATCTCAAAAGCATCATCTCTATCATCATAATCATAATCATAATCCTCATCAACATGTCGATTGTTACAATTGAAGATGATAATCATGCTTTTCAGGGTATGAAATCTCCAGCTACTATTAGCGTGAGTGGAATCACAGGTAGTGGAAAAACATCATTGATTCATAGGATATTATCCAAACGTCGAACGCTATTTGAGATTCCTGTTGATAAAATTCTCTATTGTTATGGAGTTGAGCAACCGTTGTTTGATAAAATGGATGCAGAGCTTACAGATATTGAATTTATGGAGGGCATTCCATCCAAAGAGAACATCTTTGCTTTTTCTGATCTTTCTCAACACAATTTGATTATACTAGATGACTTAAATGAAGAAGTGGTGAATAACTTAGGTGCTCAACATCTAGTTAGTAAGTTTAGTCATCATCGAGGATGTTCAGTGATTATGGTTAGTCATAATGTTTATGAACAGGGGAAGTGTTCACAAACCATTTCTCTGAATGTTCAATATATGATTATAATGAATAATTCGAGAGATATGAGACAAATTCAGCGAGTAGCGTCTCAGACAAATTTGGGTGAACTGCTGTTGGAAAGTTATAAGGATGATGTTGAGTCTAAACAATTCGGATATTTATTGATTTGTCTACACCCACGCGATGTGGTAGATATTTCCGCATCTACTCGTTTGCGATCAAAACTCCATACTAATATATTTTTGGGAGAGGATTTAATTTCCTATTTACCTTAGTGAATAAAATAAAATAAAATAAAATATGAAGGATTATATTTATGGATGGATGAGAGTCTCTATGCAATTGAATGTGAGTGTATATGAAGCTTCATATACAATCTTTCATTCATTCATTCATTTATTCATTCATTCTTTCATTCAGGAATCACACACACACACTCACACACACACAGTCACATTTTAGTTATTTATACCTTGGATTCTGATGTTCTTCATTCATTGGGAAGAAAAATCTCTTTGCACATACATCATATCATCACAACATATTCAACATTGCAAGGAGTTTATTTTGTTGTTGTTGAAGTCGAGACCTGAGCAGGCTAAAGCTTTATTGGTGACGGCGAGTCGAAAACAGATTGAATGCATTGCTGAGATTTAGTTGCATTATCAAAATTATCCATCTCCAGAAATACTAAGCGTTTATTGGAAAAGCATAAGAAACTAGTTCACAATCTTATTCATCTGAATGAACACGCAAGATTACGCCTGCTTCAGTTACATCATAAAAAACTGTATGCGATTTTCATTTCAATTAAGTCAAGATTGTTAGGGGTTTTATCATGAGGAAGTATGTAACCATAACATATGATTCCTACCTTCGATATAAGAAGGAGGAGGGGAATAAAAACAATATCATAACACCCAGTGAACTTATTGATGATGATGATGATGATGCAGTTGATATTGATGTTGATAAAGATGTTATTGATAAATTTGCTATCAATAAATATCCCCACCAGAAGAAGAACAAAAAGTCAAGGAAAAAAGAGCAACCTTTGAGTCATCCTGTCGCCTCTGCTCCTCCTCTATACGACGCGATCGACGAGAGGGCGTCGTTTTTGTTGCCGACAACGACGACGACGACGTCACCATCGTCTCATCTTCCTCCTCCTCCTCCTCCTCCTGGAATACCGAGAACAAGTGGTGTAAAAAAAAAAAAGAGAAAAAAAAGAAGAAGATTATCAATAAGGAAAAGATTAAGAAGGTTAGATCACTGATGCTAAATTCACTTTCAACAAAATCTTCACCTGCTGACTCCACTAGACAACAGACTTCATCTGGTGTTATCACAAGGCAAAACAGAAGAAAAGGAGTGAATGAAGAATGGCGAAAGTTCTTCTCCCATCGCTAACTGAGGAAGAGAAGCGATATCTTCATGATACATACTTCAATCCAAGGCATCCTGGAAGTTTATCAGGAATCAATAGACTTCATACTGAAGATAAAAAGGAGAAGAAATTTAAAATATCTCTTCGCAAAATACGTGAATGGTTAGAATCGCAAGACAGTTTTTCAACTTTTAAGAAAGCTCCCCGTAGATATAAACGTGAGCGATTAGTTATATCTGATAAACATTATCAATTTGATGTTGACACCCTCTCCATGATGTTTTATAAAGATCATAATTCTGGTTATGGTTATATTTTAGTTTGCATTGATGTATTTACAAGATATCTAATAACTAGACCATTACTCAATCTTCAAGCTTCTTCTGTTAAAGAAGCTTTTGAAAGCATTTTAAAAAGTAATCCCCCTCCTCCTAAAAATATCCGCAGCGATCGGGGATCGGAGTTCATTGCAAAAATGATGCAGCAATATTTTAAATCCCTAAACATCAATCATTTCACCAACTTAAATAGCGAGACTAAGGCGCATATGGCTGAACGCATGATTCAAACACTTCGAGCTCGCTTGGCTAGATTATTCAAAGCAACTCATAGCTTTAACTGCAGTGATTCACTGCAAGCGGTAACAGCAGCCTACAATGATAGTGAGCATAAAGGGATTGGAACTACTCCGCAAAATGCCTTCTGTGAAAAGGATAAGAGTGAACTTTGGCATTATCAATATCTCAGAAATGATTCAGCAACTACCACAGGAAGAGCGAGCGTTTTTAATTTTCAAACCAATGATCGAGTGAAGCTCTCATATTTAAGTTCTCCATTTACACGTCATTATGATGAAAAGTGGACAAAGGAAATTTTCATTGTAACAGAACGTAAAATTAAGCAAGGATTTGAAAAATATAAAGTCAAGGCTTGGGATAACTCGCCTATTGAAGGATGGTTCTATCCTGAAGAATTGCAAAAGGTTGGAGTGAGTGATGATACTTTATTTGAGATAGAATCAATTATTTCTGAAACTGTTAAAGATAAAAAAAAGTATTCTTTGGTAAAATGGAAATCATATGATTCCTCTTACAATAGCTGGATTTTATCAAGTGAAATTCAAAACTAGGAGTGTAGATCAGTAGACTTAGATCAGAATATTATATGTGTGTATGTTATGTGCTTCCTCATTTTGATTTTGTTTGCATCACTGTCAACATGGTGAACTTCTGTCTGAATTCATTAATGGATTTGAAACTTCGTTCACATAACACTTGGCATGATTTTACAGTCTCAATCAATCCCCCCATTCATTTGGAGCAGGGAGCGGGATGGTATATATCCCTTCTTCAAATAGATTTTGAAAAAGAAAGTATTCCAGAAAGAATCTCGGCAGAGGAAAATGAAAAAGAAAAAGAAAAAGAAAAAAACATTCCTCCCTCGTCTTTAGCATCGTTAGCTTCACCACCGATAACATCAAAATATGTGTATGTTTTTTGTAATCTCATTACACCTGTCGCAATAGGAGATTCTCCGCAAGGGGTGTTAGCTTACAGCTATAAAGGAAGTGGTGGGAGTGGAGGATATCATATGATACCATCTACTCCGTTACATCAACCCATCAAGACTCAATACTTGAATTCTATAAGGATGTCCATCAGAGACGAACGAGGGGAAATCCTTTGATAGAAGCAGACGTCACTCGTTGCATTCTTCAAATTTGTAGAGACTATGGCCTTAGTTCCGCTAGGTACAAGCTCTAACAGCTGGGTGCTTCATTCTAATGCTAAGTGTATCACAGCATTCAAAAAACCTAAGAATAGCTTTAAAACTATTTCCAGCTTGAAGCATGTAAAGACATCTTCACCCAAAATTGAGATGGTTTCACCAGTCAGTATTAGAGCAAACCAAGGAGAAGCAGGAGTGAATAAATCTAACGACAGAAAACATGGTGGGGGAGATCAATCACAGCACGATTCCCTCTAAGAAGAAAAAGAGAAAAGATGAGAAAAGCAGAAGTAGGAAGAAGAAGAAGAAGAAGAGAGAAGTGCATCAATCTACTATAAGTAGATTGATGCAGGAACGCATGCGTCAGTCGAATGGAGGAATAAAAGGGAGAAGAGGTAAAAGCAGTGAAGAGAAGAACAAAAAGAAGAAGAAGAAGGATCAAACGAAACGCATTCTAAACATTTCAAACGAAAGAATAAGAAATGAGAAGTGAGAAGTAGAAGAGTGAGATTGTGAGTTTGAGAGCTTGTGATAGAGAGCGAAAGAGAGAGTGAGTGTGAATGATCACAATTTCATTAATAAAATTATAAAATGCAGCAGGAATATCTCCTACAGGATGCGGTTGAGGGATATACCGAGAGACTGGATATTTTCTCCAAACCGCGTATGGATGCAGGGGTCTTGTACTCGGATTATGTTCAGATTCACCCTACGTCCACCATTTCCAATGAGGGATCGATTCTATTCAAAGTAGATGGAACGAATGGTGGATATCTCAATACAAGGAATATACAGATGACGATTTCAATGAAAATTGTTAAATCGGACAACTCCCCAGTGGCGACTACTGATGATGTCACCCTAACAAATCAGCCGCTGTATAGTGTATTCCGTCAAGTGAATGCCACAATTAATTATTCTTACATCAACTCCGATGTCGGTGGTTTATATGCTCAAAAGAATTACTATAAATCATTATTTGGAAAAAATAAGGGTTGAATTCTAGTTATAATAGAATGAAAGGATACTTTCCGGATGAAGATCATGTTGAATTGGTGAATATTATTCCCAAAGAATCAGCCCCTTCCTTTAATGCGGGATTGAATGCGCGTCATAAACTCACCAATAAGGGGCAAGTAGCAGAATTTAAAGGTCCTCTAGGATTAGATTTTATCGATGATTTAGATAAGATTTTAGTAAATGGATGTGAAATTATCTTCGAATTTCAACAGCATAGTGACGCCTTTAGACTTCTCTCTCCTACAGAAGGTGCAAGTTATAAGCTTATAATTACTAAGATGTATCTCACTGTAAACTATATTCGCATTAGACCGGAGATATTACTAAGTCATTCAGAGAAGTTTGCTCAGAATTCTGGGCTTAATGTAGCGCAATTCACTTATCCCCGAACCATGATGAGGCTATTCACAATTCCTGCAGGTGTTAAAACATGGGAGGCTACAGGTGTTTTAGGTGATAAAATCCCTTATCAACTCGCATTGTTCATATTGCTACGGCAATATGGGTAATTCGAAACAGAGGCGGGGGAAAACCTCCCCCTCCACACCCTCCCGACCTCCAACTTCCCCTCCCCCCCCTTTCTCACTCCTCCCCCCCCCTTTCTCTACATCCCTCTCCCTCCACTCTATCCAGGCGGCGCCACCGACCCCGCCCTCTCCTATAACCCTCCTCTCCTCCAGGTGGCGGCACCGCCCCCCCCCTCCGCTGGTGCCGCCGCTGGTCCCCTCCCCCTCCCCTCCTCACTGCCGCTCTCCTCTCACTCTCCCACTTCTCCACCACACGCCTCGCCACCAACACCTCTTTTCAACTCGCCTCCTGGCTGCTCTCCATCACCAACGAACACCAACCGTCACCATGCCGGCATGCAAGACAACCCGATGAACAGCAGACACCCCGGCCGCCGCCGTCTCTGACGACGCCACGCGCACACCACACCAGCGGGGCAGACCACGATCCGTGGTGGTTAAACCTAAACCCACAACGGATGGAACGACCGACGACGACATGTCTGCGGCCGAGCAGCTCACCATGCTCAGGCAGTCTGTGACCGACTCAATACGCCAGCAAGCCGACTTGGCCAAAACGATGTCGGAAAGGATAAAGGCACTCGAGACTCGCAAGACAGACAAGACAGACAAGCGATCGCAGAGCAACTCCTCCGACGACAGACCCGTCCCCAAACGCAGGAAACGCGGCACCCCAGACCCGGACCAATCTCCAACGCCACGTGCTACGACCTCCCACGCACGCTCACCGAGATCACCCAGATCACCGAGACCCACGCCTTGCAGCCAACGCACCCACAAGGACCGACGGAACAGGTCAGAATCCCAAGAACGACCAAGACACAGGAGGTCGCGCCACGCACGGTACGCCACCGCCACATCCTCGAGCGAAGACGACTACCACCAAAAGGACGTGATCGATGCCATCATCGGAACCAACCCAAACGGACGGAACGAAAAAAGAGGTAGGACCCAACTCCTCCCCCACACGTACATTATCAGGGATGAGCGCAAAGGCAAAGTCGGCCCGGGGGAGAGCACGTGGCACGAATACCTGGCGGCACTGTCACGAATGCGTAAAGACCCTAAAGTGCCACAGTCATGGATAAAACCCATACTCAGCCACCAGGACGAGATGTTCGACATGGCCGCGGAGTGGAAATGGGACACGTGCCTCGCCTGGTCGGAGAAGGTCTTTTTCATGATAGATGATGGCCGCCCCCCTAAAGCCTGGCGCGACGAACAGGCCATCAAAGACCTACAGCGCGCAGCATGCCTTGCAGGCATAAGGAAGGAAGAGGAGAGGCGTGCCGCTAAGGCCGATCACACGACCAGACCCCCACCACTCACGCACCGACGAACAAACGACAGCCACGACACACCACACCATATAGACGCCCAGAGTTTAATACTGAGACGGACAGGCGCCCCTGCCACAAATGGAACTGGGGCACGGACTGTGGATACACTGCATCGCACGGCACCGGGAGCGATCGACGCGCACATCTGTGCGCCTGGTGCGCTAACAAGTACAAAAAATCCAACCCACACAGAGAACAAGAGTGTAATAATAAAAAGCGCCAGACTGAGCGCAAAACAGCGGCACTCGACACGGAAGAATCGGCGAAGGCGGATTTTTAGATGGCGGCCCTGGTGAGGCCGCAGATAACGCCACCTCAGACGATGCACGCCACACGCCCCAGCCGTCCCCCGCCTGTCCTGCGCCTAGTCTCCT